>OMKP01026396.1:0-14096 GCA_900302375.1 Bathygadus melanobranchus
TCGCAATCACCCGAGTCTGTTCCAAGATGTATCCCCGGAGTCATTACTGGGTAATTGTCGCATGACTTCAAGCAATCTATTTTTGCCATTTGAGTTTTACATTCACCAATGTGCTCGTGCTTTACATAAGTGGGCTGTCCACGTCTCTTCTACACATTCCTTTCTGTTTTCCTTGGCGTATGCAGAAGGCCCAGCCAGTGTGTGTCATATAGGTCCTGCTGGTCTCATGTCACCTCAGATGTGTAGTCAGGTTCAGCCAAGACTTTGGTACAGAATGACACCTTTACTGTGAGATACTGCCCTCCCCCGCCATTCTGCTTTAAATGCAACTTGCTGTTGTTTATGTGGGGGAGTAATCATAATGTTGCTCTGTAGCCAATCACAACCACTGGTGGTTATTGCAATGTGTTCCATTGCAATAACCACCAGGGTTGCAGGGTTTGCCTGGTATTTTAAGTCTTTGGTTGAGTGAAATCAGTGCATTCTGTCAACAGGATTCTGCATTTGTGTTATGGAGGAGTCAGTTTGTAATTGTTGTGTAGCCTATACAGCACTAGGTATACATTTACTTAATTTAGCTAAGTGTTACAGTGGTGTAATGAGTCAGTCTATCGTCTTAACAGACTATAAGTTTCAAGTTGGCAAAGTCGGATGAGGGTTTCCATCAACACAACTGCAACACACATTAGTAGTACAGTAAAGAGAAGTACTTCTAGAGAGCACTGTTCTTCTCATGCAAACCAAAAAATATGGCAGCGTTGCTGCTCTGATTCAATGTTTAAATCATCATAAGTAACCTGAGGCTAAGTAAACATCCTATCTCAGTGGCACATTTCTACACATCAATATGTTTTTAATGTGTTTTTATATTTTTCTGATTGTAACCCACACAATTCTTCCTAGTGTGAACCTCAGTTAACACTATACATCAGCCTCATCTATTCCACCCTTAAGAAGCTGGCTGGCTAGATCAGGTCCCAGTCACAAGACACATATGAATAACAACACAGTTGCATTTTATTTTGTGACGTAGACGAGTGAGGCTGTAGTGTATTGGCTTCTATTATTCAAATGCTTTTCTGCAATTGGAACTACAAAGGGCTGGAATAAGTGTCATCTACAGAGAACTATTCAAATTGTCCATCCATCCATTTAAATTGTCATTTTTGCTCTCAAAATGAACACACAAACATCATGAGACAAAAGATATAGAATAGGAAATGTGTCTAGACTGCCAGTGCAATAACGTTAGCCTGTCAATTACGTCTCACAGCCAAACCATCTGTTCCTGTGCAGTAAACACCCCCCAGTGTCAGTTCTCTTCACAGGATGTCTGACTTGTTCCATCTCTACATAACATAGTTTTCATGAGACTTATGGATAGAATTGTCTTGCCACAAACAGAATAAGAGAACCTCCTAGCACCGTTCCTGTTCACTAACTGAATTGATCTAATGAGCGGACACATGAGACACAGGAAAGCGGATAAGTGGAGCACAAATGAGTCATTTTAACATTAAAGAAGATGCTCTGTCCCAGTCTTTAAAAACAATCACAACTTGCCCTGGGAGAATCATCCAAGATATTAATTTCAATAATAATAATACACCAAATGAACAACGAACGAATAGCTACAGAGCTTCTGAACGAATCAGAAGCTATGTAAATAAACGTTGCATTGGGTGAGCCGGCTGGAACATACGCAGGCCTGCCTGGTTGGATAAACGAAAAGCAAGTAATTCAACTATATAGGAAAAATATGCCAAACAAGAGGGGCCAATTTCTTATAACAATCTGTCAATATGTCGAATGGGCAGCGAGTCTTGTTTATTCCTAAGATGATATCAAGGGAGGAAAGGACACACATGTACGAAAATGGTTGGTTTCCTTGGCAGAGTAGGCAAATTAAGATCACGGTCTCGGGTGGATTACCAAACAATATGTCACAGGGGTTGTTAACCAATAAGATATGATAAGCGGCAATACATTATAGGGAAACAAATAATAAAAGATAACGGTGTACTCGCACTGCGTTAGCGATGTTGTTTTTTTATGTTGAACCAACGCGGAGATTCGCCAAGATACCGGTCTGGTAAAGAAGCCCACGTTTTATACGAAATAAACATTGTGATAAAAAATTGTACCACGGTGTTGGTGTTTAACTTATGTTTTACTGACAACGTTAACACACGTTGGATATCACATTTACCCTGCCATTTTAGAAACACAACCGCTAACTGGCTAGCTAACACTTGGGTCTATTAGTTAGCCGGAAAGGATACAGACTTGAAAGCCAGCAAACAGTCGTTACTTGTCGTTAAGTAACTTGTTTTGAATAAGATGTGACACGATAGGTACATCGGCCCTAATAGAATAACGATGAAGCAGTTCGAGTAATCCTAGATTCATATATACATGCAGATATATGCTCGCTAGCTACCTGTCGGGGCTGCTGATCCCGAGTCTGCTGCAACAGCGGTCGCCATTATGGTTCTGACTGTTCAGATAACGGCTGGCGCGAGCATCACGTTTTGATTCCTCGTTCTTCTGCACTTTAGCACCCCTAGTGGACCAAGTTGTCATAACTACTGTAAATAACAACCATACGACTAAACAGTCCTCAACATGTTGGTATTTTTATCGCATGGCGTTGAATCCAAAGGACACAAGGCTATTTGGAATAATATAATAGAATTCCCCCACAAATAAATGTTTGTATTACCATAGTACTTATGCATGTATTTATAGCAAGACTAGACTTGCCTTCCAGTGGAAAAAAGCAGTAGAGCTATTGCTTGCAGACACCAAACACAGGGTGTGTTTGTTTGACAGTGCTATGGTAAACCACAATGGCAATATAAAGTGACAGAATAAACAAGTACAAGGGTAAAATGTTGATTTATTTATAAAGATGAATGTGTCCAAAATACAAACAAAAACCAGATGTTAGTTGAAAATGGATGAATACTTCATCATCACAATCAATGTGAAACAGGAACATTACTTACTAATGATATCATAAACAAGGTTATTTCTTCAAATATACTCTCAAGCACAATGCCCCTCACACGGTTTACAACAAGAGCCACACTGACTAGTTTAAGCTGCAATATGTCTACACGTTACTAATAATATGAAAAGCTGTTGCTGGTCAGTGATTAGAAGCATCCTCTTTATAAACGCGTTTCTTTTCTTCTTTTTTCAAAGAACTCATTAGGGTTAGCCCCTGTCCAAATTAGATATAAAAAAAATGTGGCTTTAGGAAAGAGGGCACTTTTTCTTCCTCAGGCGTATCCTGGTTGTCTTGGAGATGGCTTTTGTTAGTATGTTGGTAATGCATTGGGAGGAGTCTACAGAAGTGGTGCAGCATTTGGCTACGAATGGAGCTCTTCTTGTTGAGCAAATGCCTTTGTTCATTATCTGTGAAGAAAAGTAATTATATGTATGTATTCACATACATTTATTGTTCACAAATGACAGCAGCCCCTCATAACAAACTCACCTTTTGCTGAATACAGGAAGTTCTCTGATTGGAAGACAGATGGCAGCACTGTTTCACAAAATTCTGAATCGGAAGTCCTGCAAGCAACCTGTAAACACAATTTCCAAATCAGTATTTGTTCAACTTTAGAGATGATTAAAAAAAAAGCAACAACAAATGTAGAAACAAGTGTGAATCATGGAGCAATTATTAAAGGGGTTATTTAGAAAATGCTAGTTACATCACTATTGCACATCACGTCTGCCAAATGCTCTAAATGTAAATGTAAATGTATTGCACAACTCAATAAAAATTTTTTTAACAAAGTGTACAAAAAGAAGAGAGCCAGGTGAGGGACAGTACTTCTTTTTGATGAGCTTGTGAGTTTCACAGATCTGGCCAAGGGAGGCATTTTGCGATGTGGGCGTATAAGTCGATGAGTCTACATCATAGCCAGCGCTGGGAGCACTCGACTGGAAACACTCATATCTCCCCAGGCCCTCTTTCATCTCACAACAATGGTACTTCATCTTCCCCTGCTTGTCATCCCTGCAGAACCTGTCCATCTCCTCACGCCACTAAGAAAAGACAAGGTGATATAGAGACATGGCAGCAGGATTTGCTTTAATTTCAATTCATTACAAATGGTCACACGACCATCTTAGCATGATGCTACGGTTCACCTTTCCATCGGCACACTGGAGCACTTCCTGGTTGTTTTTGCAACACTGTTTGAATCCCCTCTCCACGCGGTTTACGGCCTTGGTCTGACGAACCAACCAGCCGTAGCCTTTGCGTGGTAAGCACTTGAGGTCATAGAATGGGCGGAGCTTCCGGTAAACACAGACTGATTTGATGTCATCAGCCATGGGACGCGCAGGGGGGAAACTGATGCTGACATTGCCAGATGACATTTTTTTCTGTATTTTGCCTCTGACGCTGTGTGGTGTCAGCGGTGATCTGGGAATATGATCATCAGACAGTTAATTACATGCAAATGTTCTGCAATTATGTCAATATGAAAATAGCATGCAATCAGATCACATTTTAATCTCCATAGATATTGTTGCTTAACCATTATAAATATATTATATAAAAATTAAGCTACAACAATTCTCATATTACTTATTATTAGTATTATATAGTATTATTTCAAAGGATTTATAAGCATATTTTCTTATTTTATTAAATGGTATATAAAAAAACTAATAAAAAAAAACTTGCAATGCACTTCTCCCCGTACCTCAGGCATGTGTCAGGGTTGAAGAGGAAGCTGGAATCGACAGGGACAGGGGACACAGGGAGCTCCTCCGTGGGCAGGTAGGAAGCGTTGGGAGCGTCTTCCTGGAAGCACTTAAGTCGGGCAGCGTCCTGTTCTTTACAGCAGGAGTAAACTCGGTCCTTCACAGAGGTGTCCATCTCACAGAAAGTGACCACCATCTGCTTCCACTGTAGCACGTGCACATAAACAAAACAAACACCTGGTTGGTTAAAATTCAATATGTAGGAGCCATTCGGTGGTGCATATGGGTGTGTGTTTTTGCAATTAGTGGGTGGAATAAGTCTACAAATTAGAGTCCATAAGTATATTCAGATGATTGATGCAAGGTCACATGGTTTTTACCCAAAAATACTAATCCCGCACAGGGAACAAACACAAAGACAGTTTCACAAGTACTCTACAATACTCAACAAACTACTGTCTGTATCTGTATCTCATCCACAAACTAATGTCTGTATCTCGTCTACAAACTACTGTCTGTATCTGTATCTCATCTACAAACTACTGTCTGTATCTGTAAATGAACTACAAACTACTGTCTCTGTATCTTGTCTACAAGCCACTATCTGTATCTCCTCTACAAACTACTGTCTCTGTATCTTGTCTACAAGCCACTATCTGTATCTCCTCTACAAACTACTGTCTGTATCTCCTCTGCAAACCACTGTATGTATCTGTACCTCGTCTACAAACTACTGTCTGTATCTGTATCTTGTCTGCAAACTACTGTCTGTATCTGTATCTCCTCTGCAAACTACTGTCTGTATCACTTCTGCAAACTACTGTCTGTATCTGTATCTCTGCAAACTACTGTCTGTATCTGTATCTCTGCAAACTACTGTCTGTA
Organism: Bathygadus melanobranchus; assembly: GCA_900302375.1. Lineage (NCBI taxonomy): Eukaryota > Metazoa > Chordata > Actinopteri > Gadiformes > Macrouridae > Bathygadus > Bathygadus melanobranchus. The sequence continues at coordinate 5,611 of OMKP01026396.1, forward strand.
TCTGTATGTCCTCTACAAACTACTGGTCTGTAACTGTACCCCCTCTACAAACTACTGGTTTGTAAGTGGTTCAAGAGATCACCCATGGAAATGTTGCAAGAAATGTAATATGCATACTGCATAGCAGCCCGTATTATGTTTTTATGAATCTTTGAGTATAGGCCTACTTGCCTGGATAGTGTTCATGAAGCCATATTGTAAAAGAAAATTCCAACAAAATCTTTGTGTAGCAAAGTACCAAAACCAAAAGAAAAGAACATTAAAAACAAGACAAAAGAATATTCCAACTAAAATCTTTGTGTAGCAAAGTATCAAAACCGATGGATCGAGATTTGAATGAAAAACAGAGTCCGATAACATCAACATTCCACTGAGCATATCAGCCTTGAACTGATCTCTATAGCTCATTTTGAGCACTCAGGCATGTTGTTTTTAGTGATTTTTTTTTTGTTTATTATCAGGAAGACACTGAGGTTTCTGTACTCCAAAAAATGACACTGATTTTTAATTTATAGTAACTTTATAAAGTTTCACAGAATCAGAAATAATGTTGAAGGTGCTATTGATTAAAAAAAAAAGTAGACTCCAGTACCAATCCCAAGTGCTCAGCGACACCACACCACACCAATGAACCTAAATCTATAGCTAATGTATAGCTACATGCTGCAAAATTAATTAATTACACCGAGATTCATCACTTGACATGACTGTCTGTCGAGTCTCACTCCACTCGACCATGAAATATACTGGTTGTGCAACAAACTGGCAACCACTGGAATGGAAGGGAGGAGGGGAAGAGCGACATCTAGTGGCAGAACGTTATCAATGTTATCAATGGCACCTTTAAAAATCGAAGTTAAAAGTATGGGTGTGGGTGACACAAAACTTACATATTGTGACTTTTTCTGTTATGGTGAATGCCAAAAGAAACATACTTTTATGAACAGGAACCTGTGGAACTAACGAGAAGATATGATACAAACCCCATCTACATCACCATACAAAAACAAAGAAAAAACTAAGAAATAGAGAATGCTTACCGCCTGTCTGACACAACACAGCGTCAAGTCCTGACCCCTGGTCTGATTATCTGCGCAACACTCGCTGAACAACGACTCAGCAAGATTCACAGCCAAAGCCCTCCGCTTGAGTTGACCAAACCCAGAGGCTGGGAAATAGTTGTCTGGGTAGCGAGGTCGGTGGTCCCCGTGGAGGCAGATGGCTTGGAGGTTGTTTGACATGGGTCTCCCAGGCGGGAACTGGACCTGGTAGTTCAGACTGGGTGGCACAATGCCAAAAGAACGGGGCCCAAAGGCTGGTGGACCTGTGAGTGAAAGGTTTTGGAGGTGAAGTTGCACGCACATACATGTATTGAGTGTCGTGAATGCATTGAAAACATTTAACCAGCAATGTGCTTAGTTCTTGTCATTAAAAGGGTATTTTTCTTCAAAACTAGCACTATTTTATCTTACCCCTTTCATCCATTACTTCCTCTAACACATCCAGGCCGAAGGGAGCAAATGCCAAATAGAATAGAAACAAACATTAGATCATGTTAATAAAATGGTGTAAACACATGCAGGGAAGAGTTTGGAACATCACCATTTCATGTGATCACTATTTAAACATCCACTTTGTACCTGAATTAACCAAAAGTATTTATAACTAAGCTTATCTTTACATCCATGCCAATCTCAAAATTATCTGTCGATGGCTGTGGGACTATTTTCACCAGCTTAACAATCTTCAGCAAGCTAGCATGTAGAGATGACTAGTCAGGTTGTCCACAGTCAAATGCACACAAATACATCCCACACACGCATACTCATAGATTGAACACATCTTTGCTATTGTTGTGACGACATGGCCTACCCCAGGCAAGGTTATAACTGTGCACTGTTGGTATGTTGGATTAAACATCATTCACATGTGGCACACAAGGTTGAATTGATTGTTGCCGACATATAGAAAATGTGAAACATGAAACTCTCTATTGTATATAAACATAAAAACAGCCTACCATCTGGTTCTACGACTACAGAAACATGAATCTCCTGCTGCATGGCTGGTTCGTGCAGACGCATGAAAGGAATGGAAAATGAAAACATGAATGTATTTGTGAAGTATTGTTAATCGCTCTCTATTCTTGAGAATATAGGCATCATGTAGGCTACCTCTCATGAGTTCTTCTACGTCAACCTCACGTTGCTCTACCATCATTTGCATCATGTGCTCCTCTATGAGAGCGAGAGAGAGAGAGAGAGAATTAAACACAAAATATGCTAAATTATAATCTGTTTAAGGTATACGAAACAGTAACAGTATACGAACTGTAGCCTATGGTCATTACCTAACAGTTTCCAATACAATTAGCCGGATTTCGAAAAAATCAATGTTTTTAAACAATCAAAAGTACGAAATTGTATCCCCAACAGCAAAATAACTGTTTTCAAGAGGGCATACAACGCTAAACAATTAACGCAATAAACTAAACTAAACACGCTCCTTTACCTCCATTGGCTTCGCCGATCCAAAACAAGCACACACAAGCACACACCAGAGCCCAAGACCAGTCCATTGAAATTGGGTTGATGTTTAGATTGCACGACGTGTATCTTTTACGGACTTATTTGTCGACTATATCGCACACTTTAGTGCTCTTCAAGTACAGGCTGTCGGTCGTGGCGCAGCGGTCGTGTCGCGCTGTTGTTACTCAGTCAGGCGGAGTGGCCCAAGTCAGGACGTTATATCGCTGCCAGTAAACGTCTGGCCACCGAACAGCTTTGTTGATGCTTGTTGTGTGATTTGAAGGAACTAGGCGGAGAGAGAAAACGGGAAGGGAAACAGTTTTCCACCATGAGTCATCTGTAATCATCAGCAGCCTCGATCTGGACAAACGAATGTTATTTAGACCTACTTGCGTTCGTATCGTAACACGAACTGCAAACGTAATAGGATATCTATGGCGAGTAGCCTTTGCGTTTCAACGGTGATATTAAACGGCTAATTTAAGGACCAAACTTAAACTGTATAGCCACACCATTTACTAAATAGCTTTTCTCTTGTCACGGAATGTTCTCAATCGCTTGGGTTATTTCAGGCTGGACATTGAATAAAACATTGACAATTTTACCACTTCAAATCACCTGGACATGTGTAGGACAAAATGTTTTTATTATTGACTGGGTGTGACCTTTACATAACTCCCCCATCTCTTGGCCTCATTGAACACACACACACACACACACACACACACACAGGAAGAGGAGCAATGTGCCCTACGCTCGAAGATAAGATTGTAGTTTTACGACTTGTCTCTGTTGTATGTGTAAATACTGATATCAATAGTTCCAATATGTAGTGTGCATTATCCAGCTCAGCACCCTTTCCCCAAAGGCTTAATCTTGTTGGCCTGCGGAGTTTAGCTACAGAGTGTGCGAGCAGTCTATCGGGATAAAGAAACATCCAAGACAGGTCAGAGATCAGAGGAATGCAAACAAACCTAAGCTTTGGCACTTCTCTGGGACACAAAGTATCTACGATAGTTTTGTTTGTTTTAGTGGAAGACGACAGCTACTAAACTTCTACACAAACAAAGAAATGCTTGGTGGATGATAGAATGATGAAAATATACAGAAAACACCTTTCATTGTGTGAAAAGTGTGAGGAAGACGAATGGAGGGATTTAGTGCACTATTGACTGATACATTGGGAGATAAGTTGCAGACCGTCTACACTTTGGAGTCCCACTCTCATGCTTCTTGCAAGCCAGACATACTCTATAACCAGTTGTTATGGAGATTACTTTACCACATTTTATAAACATAAGCCATCGTTAGTCATTTCCCTTATCCGAGTTTCAACATTCTTTCACTCTGCACATATTGCGACAGTACAACTCGTTTGATGTGTGTTTTACAGTTGTATCTATGAAAACTAAACAGGGGCTGCATTTTTCTCACTGTCCTTGACAGGGTTTGGTAAGATTCTCGTAAGACACAGGGTTTGTCCTTGCACAATGAGTCTTCATATCATTTGTTGTGGGTTAACTTCGTTTCATTATCGGCATGGGTTAGTAGATTTAACACTCTAACAGCTATTCATTTTCGTGTCATTCAATGGGTTATTTTAAAGAAAATCAGTCAGTGTTTTTTTTCTTCTTCAATGTCTTAACACTTTATTGGAGTTCTTGCATATGACTACAATTTTAGCCTTCCAAAAACATTGAAAACCAAACAGGTTCAGCAGAACTTGCTAGTTAAATCATGGTTTGTTGTTGAATATATATCGAGAAACCACAACATATTCAAGGCAATACAAACAGCTTCCACACAAAGAAATATAAATATATTGCAACATTTAAAATGTTACGGAATATTTATTTATCAATAAAAATGTATTACTCTCAGATTTCAAAATGTTATTTTGATACTAAACCTATTTAATTCAAATACAAATAATTACATTTAGGACAAACTGCCTGTGTGAAGTTACTCATTAGTCAAATAGAACACACATTCCTGAGAAGAAACATTATTTTAGAGACCTTCATGGACTGACCACTTTGTAATAAAATCAGATAGAAACAACACACATTATATCCTGAGTGAAAGCATAACACACCCTACTTAAAGAACAAACAAACAAAAGTTTCACACTTCCAACTTCCGTACCAGATGTGCAAGACGTAATACTGAATTCAACATTCTCTAGTACCACAGGCTTCACATTGTATGTTCATTGTTAGAAAAAGAAATTGTATTGACAAGCAACAATAACATTTGTTATTCAATTACTCATAGGTCATGTGTGTGTCTGTGTGTGTGTGTCTGTGTGTGTGTGTGTGTGCATGCTCATGTGTGCATGGTGCATGCTCATGTGTTAACATGTGTGGTGGGTGTATAGGTATGTGCCGTCTGACATCCTGATGCTCCTATGTAAATCCAGACCAGGTGTCTCACAGTGTGGGCCCCGGAGTCTCGGCCTCTGAGTCGAACAGCTCCCTATAGAGGGGGGGGAAGTGCGAGCGCACGGTGTGGGAGTAGCAGCGGCTGAAACACTGCAGCTTCTCCACGTGGAGCCGGCACAGTGAGCGTAGCAACGCCATTCTCTGGTACAGCTAGAGAGAGAGAGAGAGAGAGAGAGAGAGATGAGATAGGGCTTTACCATCTGCCAGACAGGAATCAAGGTGTCTCAAATGTCAGGCAGTGCATGTCAGGCATAAGGAGAAGGGAAGGAGAGAATCCGTTTAAAGGTTCAATAACTTTTTTTATGGAGATATATATATATATATATATATATATTTATTTAGATATTTTTGAAATAATAAACCCATAGAGCTTCTAGAAAGGTGCGGAATAAAAGTATTGCACTTCCCCAAAAAATTATTATGATTGTGAAACAATCATGAAACATTTTTCCGGGTCCATAATGAATGTTTTTGCTTATCTCTGTATGTTTGGTTCCTGCTTCTAACAAGGTTTGTGGCGCAAATAGTATACCAATTGTGTCACAAGGGTGGAGGGGGAGTGCGACACCTAGTGTCTGAATGTTGTCAATGTTAAAAAAGTTAGCAATTATACCTTTAAAGAAATGGATATCCATTGATAACAACGGAGTCACCGCTTCTGTGCTCACACACGCAGACCTACCTTGTGTAGTACGTTATCTTGGTTGTGAGTGAGAGCCAGCTCCAAGTCCATCTGAACTCTCTGAGCTCGCTCCCAGTCTTCCAGAGAGGGTCGGCCTGAACGACAATACACAGAGAATTGAACAATCAATTATGCTGACTATTTCTGCGGAATCCAATGGGACACATACGATGACTTTACAAGTGGGACGTCCTTACTGGTATTGATCAACACGAGCGCAGAAAACAGAGCGATCTGGAGCTCGCTGAGACCGAGCGCACACATGCCGCGGGCAAAGTCGAACACGGCCGAGATGAAATCTCCACACGCTGCAAGGAGGAGGGATAACTCAGTAGCTATCTGTCACAGCGCTCAATACACAACACACATGTACATGTATCAACAGCAATGTTGATGCAAACCAACATGAGTGGGACACCTACCAAGGGACTTGAAAACTTGGGGTCCAGCGAACTTCCCATCAAAAAACACAGTGTTGTTTTCTGTGTTGAAGTACCGACTCATCCTCACCAACACCACCTCCATCGAACCTGCAGGTGGGACAGACAGACGGAGAGAGACAGATTGTTTGGGTGTGATGGTTCGGGGAGACATAAATTATACATTATACCAAACAATGTAAATTATGTGAATTCAGATAAATGTCAATAAGGAAGATGGGTTGCTCAAGGATGTGTACATGTAGACAGAGGATATTAGTGCACTTTGAACCCACAACCTTTTCATCTGTAAGATATATGAAATATAACTCATAAACTCACCACTTTTGAGGAGAGCGATCTGGTCATTCTGGCTGAACAGACGGAAGCCCGGGATACGCTTAGCAAACTCCACCACATACTGCACGCCCTCGGTCAGCTGGCGGGCACAATACTGCCACATCTCAACCTCTGACTTGGGGGGGGGAAAGGTGGGGTATTAGCATGAAAATATACTTAAAGTACCAAAAGTAAAATTGCTCATAATGCAGAATGGCCCATATAAATTATATTATTGGAGTATAATTATTGATGCATTGTTGTGTTCATCGCTTTAATGTTGCAGTTGGTAAATGTGAAGCTTATTTTAATATATGTATATTTTATATATTACTTTGCATACTGCTGAGTAGCTTGTGAATTTCCCCCGGTGGACCAATACAGCCTTATTGATATAATATCATAATTTATTTATTGATTATATTTTGTATTGTTAATTTTTATCTGCAAAGTAACTAGTAACTAAAGCTGTCAGATAAATGTAGTGGAGTAAAAAATATATTTGCCTCTGAGATGTAATGGAGTAGAAGTATAAAGTGGAAGAAAATAGAAATACTAGTAAATGTACTTAGTTACTTTCCACCACAGGATATGGTGAACAGAGGGACCAGAAATAGAGAGAAAAGGGAAAAAGGAGAGGAGGGAGCATCCTGTCTTATCACCTTATTCTGAAAGGCTTGGATCTCCTCCCTGCTAAACAACTTCCATTTAAGAGCCTGCAGTTCCTCCACTCGGTATTGGCTGGTCTCTCTGTGGGAGCGCAGGATGCTGCTACACAGGTCCTCTGCAAAACAAAATGGCTGAATATAATGCATGTACCTCATGGGTGGAATTCATACAAATCTAATTGCCAGACTACTGTACTCCACCTCTGTTTTGCAGGGAGTGAGAAAAGGGAGCAAAGGCATCCTGGGTGGGGTCATACGATCGGATCCCCATCAGCTCAGGGGACGGCTGTCTGGAATCAAACCCTGAACAGCAGAATGACACCGAGAGTGGGACACAGAAGCATGAGCGATACCCGTGCATGTGAAGACCAGAAAGAGCTGAATGCCTAAGATGGTGAGTGAGTGTCTAACCTCTGGTGTCAGGAGGGCCTCCGCTGTCCCCTCTCCCCAGGTACCGGGACCCTGAGGACACGCTGCAGCTGCGGTAGATCAGACCTGAAGCAGGGGACTCACTTGGAGAGCATACCAGGTAGGAGTGCACATCCCTCGGGAAGGACATCATGTCCGACTCCCCGGTGAAGGAGGCCACAGGCTGCAGAAACTGAGGCGAGCGGCCCGTCTTGTCAGCCAAGCAAGACTGTTGATGATGATCATGATGATGATGTTGTTCTTGTTGCTGCTGCTGCTTGTGTTTTTGAATTTCCGCTAACAGAGAGTCTCGCTGATGTTTGGACATCCGTCCAAATTTCACTGCTAAGGAACGATAAAAGAGGATGTTGAGCCGTGAATGCGTGGGACTGAGCGGTAACGTGTGCGTGCTCATCAGGTGTATTCGTGTCTCACCATCCCGGCTCATGCCTTGCGCCAGGCATTTCTGCAGCCGGCAGTGTTGGCAGCGGTTGCGGCTGGTCCGGTCGATCTGGCAGTTGTTCTGCCGGGAGCATGAGTATGACACTGTGGGCAGCTGGCTTCGTCGGAAGAATCCCTGAAATCCCAGAGGACCGAATCAGTGTTGTTGTAATCTTACGGCTATTTAGTGTATTTCAAGCCACCTGTGTCTGAGGATGTGTGTATATGTGTGTGTGTGTGTGTGTGTGTATGTTTGTGTCTGTGTGTGTGTGTGTGTGTGTATGTTTGTGTCTGTGTGTGTGTGTGTGTGTATGTTTGTGTCTGTGTGTGTGTGTGTGTGTGTGTTTGTGTCTGTGTGTGTGTGTGTGTGTGTGTGTGTGTGTGTGTGTGTGTGTGTGTGTGTGTGTGGGTGTGTGTGTGTGTGTGTGTGTGTGTGTGTGTGTGTGTGTGTGTGTGTGTGTGTGTCTGTGTGTGTGTGTGTGTGTCTGTGTGTGTGTGTGTGTGTGTGTGTGTGTGTGTGTGTGTGTGTGTGTGTGTGTATGTGTGTGTGTGTGTGTCTG
>OMKP01026398.1:0-21226 GCA_900302375.1 Bathygadus melanobranchus
CTCACTCACTCACTCACTCACTCACTCTCTCTCTCTCTCTCTCTCTCTCTCTCCCTCTCTTTTTGTCTCTCTCTCATTCTCTCTCCCTATGCAGAATTGGTCGGGCATGAAGTGTCAGTTGAAGTTGTTCCGGATGGCCATGGCTTTGGTTTGCAGTAAGTGTGTTCTTTCAAATGACCAAATATCACAACATAGAAATTGTCCAATTGAATAAAAACAACCGTTCTGCCATTAGCGGTTAATGGTTCCTCAGAAATTCTTTCATCTCACTGTAGCATTCCTTCCTTTTTTACTGTAAGGTCGCCAAGGTCTTGATGTAATATCTGCTGTTAATTAAAACCTTTAGATTCATTACACAAAGGGACTGGAGGGTGCTTGAGTCCTCGCATGAGGACCTGTCCTCTTGACCCATATTGTGGGGAGGAAAGAGGTTTTCAGGAATAGCAAGAGCAGGCCCTTTAACACAAAACTGTCGCTGCTAATTATTACAGTAAACAACCCCCCCCACCACACACACACGCACACACACGCACACACACATGCTGAGAGGTGCAGACTCGTAGGTGTGGATAGGCTGTCAGTAAAGGAGGAGTGGGAGGAAAAGAGCTGATCTTCTATAATTGGTACCGCCGGTCCAGATGTAACTCGGCATAACATAAAATGTCCACTTACGCCTCAGCTGCCCGGGGATTTAAAATTCACTCCGAAAATAAATTGGAAGGATAATACATGCATTAATATAACAGAGCCAACCCAATCACAAAACTAAGACCAAACTATGCTGGACTCTTCTTGCTCGACTATATAGACCAATTGGCAACTTTATACTCCAGCTGGTAGACCAATCAGCAAGATCACACCCACACGCCACCAATAAACAATCATGCAACAAACCCTGATATTTACAGCGCAAAAAGGACCACAAGGAGAACATTGTGCATGTGCATTGAATACAAGTCACACAAGTAATGGACCAATGTGTTACATCTATCACAGCGTAACAGGCCGCACAAGTAATGGACCAATGTGTAACATCTATCACAGCGTAACAGGTCACACAAGTAATGGACCAATGTGTTACATCTATCACAGCGTAACAGGTCGCACAAGTAATGGACCAATGTGTTACATCTATCACAGCGTAACAAGTCACACACATGCACATGGTGTTCTCCTCTCTCCCTCGGTCAGTGAGCGTGGAGTTTGGCCGGGCGGTGTGGTTGCGGTTCTACCCTCCGGCCTTCCCCCCCTGCCCCAACCCCAGCTTCGTGGCCCACCTGGGGGGAGTGGCGGTGGGGCTGACCATGGGCGTGGTGATCCTGCAGAACTACGAGCAGAGGCTCCAGGAGCAGTCCCTGTTCTGGATCTTCTTCTGCGTGTACACCCTCTTTGTGCTCTGCGCCGTCTTCTGGAACGTCTTCGCCTACTCCCTGCTGGACGTGCGACTGCCTCCGCCCCCGTGAGGAGGCCTCGCTTCTGGCCCCCCCCCAACAGCAGCAGATGCAGATGCCGGAGTGGGGACGGGGAGCCCTGAGCTTAAAGCTTAAGATCACTGGGGTTTCGTCGACACCCTCCCTTCTTGTCATTCGTCCGCGCTCGCTAAACCCCCGTTCCTTTCTCCATCCCCGTAGAGTCCTCATGCTGTCTTTCTCCCCTCGTCTAAATAAAATACGTACATGCCATTTGGTGGATGCTTTAATCCAAAGTGTCTTACAATACCCAGTGTGCATACATTTTGAGCATGGGTGGCCCCAGTGTGAATAGAGCACCCTAACCATGGCAGTGTTGATGCTCTACCAGTTGAGCTAGACGGGACCATCTGACTGCTGTTCGTTTGTGTCATGTCGTGTCCCCTCGATGAGGGGAAATCGTGTTGGGCCAATGGGGAGCCAATACCACAAACTAAGCAAGTGAATCACACATGGTTCAGCCCTCCTGTTCCTCTCAACGGTGCCTACTCATCCAAAAGTCAGCTATAGTCCATCTGTACAACCAGCTTTAACGTAGGCTTACAGCCCGGAAGGCCTGTTCTGTAAGCTGTCTTCAAACCAAACACTTACTTCTGTAACAGTACCTTCACTCTCTGTTGCATAGAGTGACATGGACAGGAACACCATAAAATGAAATCGACTTCATTGGTCCATTTCATGCTTCATTACAGATTGGAAGTAAGCAAAATACGTTGAGATTGGTAAACCTGTTTTGCTGTAACAGGAAAAAAGGGGAAACAGAGGGTTTGAAAATGTATACCTCTACCAGTACTGTTATGATTAGATTTGTGAATGGAGATTTAAAGTACTAGTCAGTGTTGTCAGCTGCGTGTTGTGCTTCCTCAAGAGATAAGTCTCCAGCTTTCAGCAGTATTTTAGCCTCAAACCCATGCTTGTTTAACGTCTTAGTGTGTTGAACGGGCACTCGGACCGTTATATACAACACTGATGAAATTAAAGTGCCATGCAAACTCTTAGTTGTGAAAAGAAATGTTGCCAAAGTGTCTGCCACGAGCACTGGCACGGCAAAACACACAAGAGTGCACGTACCAAGTGCTGCTTCATTTGTTAGCAACGCTTAGCCTCTTTGGTTACTTGTGTGTGAAAATTACTGAGTGGAGTAAATCATGAAAGCTAATGCAACTGAAGCCTCAGCAAGAAATGACAAATAGTTGTCCAGACTGACATTCGGTGGATAGCCAAGAATGTCTAATTCTTTAGATTTAGCTGTCTCTTTTAAAGGGATGTGGGAAGAAACACGTGGGAATTCTGGGAACATTAGGTGTATTTTCATCAATTGGTTAACTGAAAAGCACATATTCATATCCAGGACGATATAAGACGTAGGTTTCCGTTTCAGTTTGAAAAGTCAACAAAGTGAAGATGAGCACAAATGAACAATATAGTCCTATAGTATAATAAAAACACTATATTCTATAGCATAATAAAAACACAATCAACTGAATAAAGAGAAGACTAAGTTCCTATTACAATGTATTACGCTCCCCTTGAATTAGGATTGAGACTAACCCGGACTCGTTAAAATGTTAAACAGGTTAAGCTTTTGCACAAAAACTAATATAAACTAATGATTAACTGATGAATATTTTAAAATAAAATTGCTCTTTTTAACCGCTTGATATTGACATGTTCTGGAAGGTGTTTGCTTTGTGATATTTTAGCTATATAATGTGTTTAAACTATATTTAAAACAAAACTAATTTGGTTAAAAATGATCTGGGATTGTATATAGTAAGGGCTATGACGCATAACTGAGCTGTGTTGACAATATTTTAGCATTGTGCATATTTTGTAGATTTGATATGTAAATACTGGAGTACATTAAACAATTTTATTTAATTACCAGCCCGTGCCAGTTTCTTCTTCAAATCCCCATGTCCATAGTGCAGCGGTGTGAGTGCCCTATTGTTTGTCAGACAATAGAACTTATTTTTTGTCCACAATAACGTCATACCAGCCAGACTTTATGTAATTTTCAGCTGATCTGGCTTTTGGAAAGTGGGAAAAAGAAAGCGTTTGTGTGTGGACTCTGGACGAAATGGGAGCAAGGGCCAAACAGAGGAAGGCCTTTGTCAAGCCTTCAACCTTTGTGTGTGTGTGTGTGTGTGTGTGTTGGGCGGCCAAACAATTAGTCAAACAAACCCAAATGTCCTAGCCTCTCAAAAACCTCATTGTAACTTTCTCTGATAGCAAAACACACACACACACACACACACACACACACACAGTCAGTCTTCAGACCAGCTAGAAGCTCAGTGTTTCCTGATTGGTTTGCAAAGCAGCCTTTGAGAAAGCAGCAAGCGTCAAAGTGATCAATGAAGTGTAGGAGCATACGAGAATCTCCCATAATTCAGTCTGAGAAGGGAACGGTAAGCTGTCAGCGGATGTCTTTTGAGTCTAGCCAGTGGAACCATATGTAGAGTAGCGCTGCTGGCATCATGACAAATGCATTAGATGGCCACCGAAGCCTCTGTTCTTGCACTTCATAAATCGTCTTTTCATGAGTAATCCTTCGTCTCAGAGTGAAAGAAATAGTGACTGTGGGGTTGCGACGTGTGAACAATTTGTGAACACATCAATTCGGCAACAATTGTATTGATTGATACTGTAAATTAATTGTGCATGTAAATGGTTCATGAATAAACAAATGATTATGTTGTTTGTCTATTAACGTCATTGGTGTGAGGGAGAGCGAGTGTGTGAACTGATACTTTGGATGGGAAGCTACCCGTTCATTTGATCAAATTATCATGCCTCGACACTTATATTCTTCTTATACATTCATTGTCTTTTTACTTAGTACACGGTCTCCATCAAGTGGACCATAACGGAATTACACGTTGTACTAATGCGTATTGTGTTCCGTAAATGTCCCATTATGGAGTTGGTGTATTCATATCTATCTTAAGTAGTCCCGCTGTGGTTCACATTGTTATAAATCGTGTCATAGATCGTGTTATAGATCTGTCGCTTCTCTCTTTTGTAGCGCGGGGTCATAATGCCCGCGCACTGCATCTTGGGAGATGTGTACAACTTAATTTCCTCCACTAAAGGCGCCATTTTCGGCGTTGTCACGGGGCCACAGCATGTTATTAAACTGTATGAGATAATAAGCCTGGTTTTAAGTGTTACACGGAACCTTTGCCATCGTTTCCGAACAATGGGGCGGAAGAAGAAGAAGCAGATGAAGCCATGGTGTTGGTATCCTTTTGAGTAAATGTTCAAGCTTTGAATACTAAGTCGTTGCTCGACAAAAGAAAGCAAGGCCTACGCGTAACACGAAAGGAAAGTTCATTAGCTTCAATGCTACATCGGCTATCTCCGCGCAAGCAACCTGTGTGTTGGCCGGCACTGATTGCTTTCAAAATGAATGAATACCGTGTACGCAACTGCAAATGTGCTTTACGGGTCTGTTTTCGTTACATAGGTGCCTATAAATGGTATGTGTGACTGGTAGCGTTAAAGCTAGCTAGTGTAACTAGCGGCTAGTTGCGTTCCCGTCTTAATAAACATGTTTCCCCCCTCGTTAATTCGTAGTCATTTAAAACAGCGTCGTTGTTGGACGAACGTCAGTCTCTTTGTTCACGGGTTGCGTTGCCGTTTTTATTGACAAGTAGTCGCAACGCGTTCACCGCCCACGTCGATTTCCTAATCATAAACGGCGCTCATCCAATGCTACCAGTAAGAAGACTATTGATTATTAGACCGCTTGTAAGACAATGCCGCCGTTCACCATTTGAAGTCAACACGTATAATCTGCCGTATTTTCTGCCGCAGGAGAATGAATGATTCAATGTTTTCGTGCGTATAGGGTGATAAGTTTGTCCTGAATTGTTGCCTAGAACAGCGATATATTGTTTCCCTCTTTGGACGAATGTACTTTCGCTTTGGATAAAAGCACCTGCCAAATGCCCTAAATGAATGTAAATGAACAGCCAATGTAGAAGCTACCCAGTCCGAATAATGTTGGCAGTCTGTTGTCCACCAACTCTATCCTTAACTCGGCTACCCCAGGTACTGTAATCGAGACTTTGACGATGAGAAGATCCTCATCCAACACCAGAAGGCCAAACATTTCAAGTGCCACATATGTCACAAAAAGCTATACACAGGTCCAGGCTTGGCCATCCACTGCATGCAGGTGAGTGTCTTTCTTTATCATGTCATGGACAACCCAGTGTGCCAATGTAGTATAACCCTTTACTTATGTATACTCCAGGTACATAAAGAGACCATTGATGGCGTACCGAATGCTATACCAGGAAGAATAGACATTGAGCTGGAGATCTATGGAATGGAGGGCATTCCAGAGAAAGACATGCAGGAGAGAAGGCGGACGCTGGAACAGAAATCTCAAGGTAAACATATATAAAGACGTTGATTGAGTTTTTAGGTTATAGGCCTCAAGGGTGCTTTCAAATTGTTTTCATGAAAAACTAGGATTGAGGATGATTTCTAATTGGCATGCGAGGCAGCTGGTAACTGGTGTGGACCTGACCATTGGACAACAAATAACCAAGTCTAACTCAATTTCTTAGACCTCGCCTCAAGACCGAAACGGGAGCCATAACCATTTAGGGCATTTGGCAGACGCTTTTGTCTAAAGCGACTTATAGTACATTTGTTGAAAGAGTGAAACTACAATATATCACTGGTGATACAGTAAGATTTGAATAGAACAAGTTTCAAGCGCTCATGGTTGCTAGGTTGACCCCTTGCTGGTAAACAGAAAGATGGATAGGATACGGTAAGATGCTACACAATGCTAAGCAATATTTTAAGTGCTGGGACGTGCAAATATACAAGTGAGTGCTAGGGATCCAAGAGGGGGTGGGATTCAAACTATGATTGGGTGTGTGGGTTAGGGAGGAGAGGTAAGGTAAGGGGGGGAAGCTATGCGGAGTCCAGGTGAACGCTGAACAGGTGAGTCTTGAGTCTCGTGGAAGCTGGAGAGCGAGGCGGGGGTATTGCGGAGGCCAAGAGTCCAGCCAGGAGCAAGTTACAGTAGTCAAGGCGGGTGATGACAAGCGTTTGGACCAAGATCTGTGCTGCTGCTTGTGTGAGGAAGGGCCGGATCCTGCGGATGTTGTAGAGAGCAATTCTACAAGATCGGGCCACTGCGGTGATGGCGTTGCAGCACATCGGCCAGCACCACGCCAAGGTTCCTTGCGGTCGGTGAAGGAGATACTGTACTGTAATGTCTTCAACAGTGATGAGTAGGTCCATGCGGGGGCAGTCTTTCCCTGGCATGAAGAGAAGCTCAGTCTTTTCAAGGCTAAGCTTCAGATGATGCGCAGTAGTCTATTATTAATAACAACCATGAGTTTAGAGGGGAAAAACATTTCTGTAAAAGTCACTTATTCATATTAAGTGGACATCATAAATTGAGAATTTGATGGTGCAATAATTAACGTTTTCCCACCTCCCCTCTCACTTGGTGGACATTTTCAATGGCTAATCTTCAATCCTGTTGGATAACCTCCATGTTTTGTGTCTGTGGCCCTCCAGAAAGCCAGAAAAAGAAGCAGAACCAGGATGACTCGGACGAGGAAGATGATGATGACGAGCCAGGGCCCTCGTTTCAACACCCGGCCGCTCCTCAGGCCCCGGCCGGCTACAACCCCGCCATGGGCCAGCCTGCCCCTGTTATGCCCCCTGCTGGCTACCAAGGCAAGCTACCGGTCCCACAAATCCCAGTCCTTAACAACCACTTGTTCCTTCAGTGACTCTAGTTGGAGCGCTGCTTTGATTGGATAAAGCACACCTGAGGCAGATAGTGAACACGTGATTGTCCTTGTGTGATGTAACCCGAGTATATGCATGTCTTTTCACAGTAACGCGTTCGTTTCGATTAAATAATTATACAAACAATATAAATCGCGCTCTACAGCCAAGGTACTTAATCGCCTATTTATGTTTCTCAACAGTCCTCTTAGTGGTAAAGTATATTCAGAGGTCGCTATCTGTTGTATTGATCTGTAATATAGATAGTGATGTTTACTTGCTCTGCGGTGGGTTGCTTCTGATAACATAGCGGTTAGTTCATTTAAAATCTCAAACATCTCCAAAACATGGATGTGTTCAGAAATGACTGATCAAGGCCCACAGGTTAAACCAGCCATCACCACACACACTCGAGTGCTAGCGCTTTCACTTCAATGCAGGACTTTTACTTGTATGTGAGTATTTCCACAGTGTGGTATTACTGCTTTTACTTAAGTAAAAGATCTGAGTACGTCCACCGCTGGTTGTGGGTTGAATCCATCGGCCTTTTTCACCAGCACGATTCTTTATTCCTATTCCTGTCGTGACCTTGTGAATAATTGAGCCGATCTCGTTTGTCACAGCAAGAGACGGACAAGCCCCCAAAACACAAACAGCGTGCAGCGTCACCATGACGTCCAGCTACAGCGAGGGGGGGTACTAAATCTGTAGTGGAGAACAATGGCGGGTTTGTGCAATCAGAAATAAGTTGGGAGGATAAATCGAAGAGGTTGAATACATTTCCACACACAACACGTGAACTGTGTCCTGTGTGTGGCTCACTGTGATGTTTTTCTGAAGCAGGAATGCCTCCGATGATGCCGGGAGTCCCACCCATGATGCACGGCATGCCCCCCGGCCACATGCACGGGATGCCCCCGGGGTAAGCCTTCGGTCCCCCTTCATGACTAGCCGTTCAACCTCGTGAGGAACCCCGTCCCATATACACACTGTCGTTATAGTTTGTGTTCATATAAAAGTACATAGGGAAGTTGCAGGCATATGGATTTATTATAATATCCACATAAGTGACAAGGTGCGACGTTAATCTGGTCGTCAATACAAGCTGGTATATTTAGCTAGAACGTTCAGATATGAAATTGCAAATTATCTGACAAATATCCATATGCCATTTATGAGGGGCAGTTGAATAACAGTGGACCTCCTTTCCAGTGCCACAATGTAACGTTTCAAAATCGGCCTATCACAGGGCAGACATTTGTTTGGCGCCGTCGTTTAATTTCTGAAGCGGTTCGATTGGTTAAACCATGTTTTATTTGAATAATCCAATTAGGACACACTGCTTTGAACGAGGTTCCTTTTTTTTTTATCATCAAACAAAAAAAGATGGTTTCTACCTTGTGCAACGTTTCAGTGAACTCGTATTTCTTGCAGGAAATGTTGTAACAGACATTCGTGCCGCGCTAGCTGCCCTTGGCATTCTTGAAATGTTTGTTGAACTCATTGGCTGTTGACAACGTAACGGGAGATCTTTATATCTAGATGTATATCTGTCGGCCGAGAATCTAGCCTTGAACGCAGCATTATAAAGTCATGTAGTCAAGTGTGTGGCTCATGCTCCACTGTGCTTCTCCTTTGTGTGGCTTCCTCCTGCAGCATGATGCCGATGGGAGGGATGATGCCCCCCATGATGCCAGGGATGCCCGGCATGCCTCCAGGTAACAAGTCACAACACGCTGTCCTTTCCAACTGACTCCTTCTCAGTTCTTTCAGTTCTATTATGTTAATTATTGATGTTCCTTATATTGACAGAACGGGATGCGATGAAACGTTTGATTGAACATTTGACCGTTGATTCAAGATTGTGACTTGTCGCTTTGGGCAGCGGGGGCGAGACATTATGACATTATGACATTTTCAGTAACTGCCCTACTACCACCCCCACTAGCTACCATCTTCGGTGAAATTGAGTCATGACTCAAGATGAGCTCGTGGATAGCTTTTATCTTGAAAAAGTATCTTGGTTATTAAATAAATAAATTGCGGTAACTGCAGAACCGTATCTGCAGCTAGCCCCGTGCAAATACTGCGGTCTGCCTTGGTTTTCTAGGTCACCTGTGAAGTAATGGAGATTAGTCATCTGTTTAACTTTATTTGAGTGGCTAACTAAATAATACAGAATGGTTTGTTTAAAAAAAAAAAAAAAAAATCTAAATAAAACAATGAGAACTAAATATAATGTAGTAAGGCATTAGAAAGTCTTAATATTGGAAAAAACCAAGACATGAATTGGAAAACTAGTTGTTGCACTTTGCTGGTGTCAACCCTTTTTTTTTTAAGGGATACAATTACTTGAATCATTGTTTATTAGTATTTGTACATATCTACTTACAGACCTACAACTTACAAGCCATTTTGGTTCCTGGTTTCTCTGATGTAGGAACTGCAGTTTGCCTTTGGAGGGCAGCATAGTTTCATGTTGTGTCTACCACCGTGATCATGTGACGGCTTCTCTAAAAGTAACTCTGAACTTGTGTGGTTGTTTGTGCCAGGGATGCCCCCCCACATGGCCCCCAGGCCTGGCATGCCCCTCATGGGTCAGCCCCCTGCCGCGGCTGCGGGCATGCCCAGCCGGCCGGCTGTTCCCCTGGCACAGCCGGCCGTGACCAAGCCCCTCTTCCCCAGCGCCGCGCAGGTAAATCTGTCTGTACTGCTCACGGGTATAACCCCCATGTGTTGAAAGTTCCTCCAAATGCGGATGGAACGTGGAGACAGAATAAACTAGATGTTGTGAGCTTCCGTGCATGCTGCTGATCTTGTATCTTGTCCCCCCGTCAGGCCCAGCAGAGTGCTACGGTGTCGGCGCCCTCTCACAGCACGCCCTCCACAGAGCCCCCAAAAGCAACATTCCCTGCCTACACCCAACCCCCTACCTCCTCTTCCTCTTCGTCCTCTTCTTCCTCTAACCTTTCTAGCGGCGGTGGGGCTAAGCCCCCTGCCCCGGTGACTAGTAAGCCCGCCACCCTCACCACAACGAGTGCAACCAGTAAGTTGATCCACCCTGATGAGGATATCTCGCTGGTAAGTAGTCCGAGCTTTGCGCTATGACCTTCCACAGTAAGTAATGACTGATGTGTACAAACAATGCATATCTTAGCAGATGGTGACTTGTTTACTGCTCATTTGTAATCCATTCATACGGCTTCTTTCCTCACTGTTAAATGGATTGCGTTTACTGCCAAATGCAATCCATTCAATAGAGTAATTGAAATGCCTCTTAACGTAATAAAAAGGGTTGTTTCAGGGTTGTAAATGGTTGCACACAAAGAGAATGAGTGAACACAATGGACAATTGTGGACGACGACGACGAGTCTCTAGAAGCGTTTTTATCTGCGTCATGTCTTTGCAATGAAGAGGCCTTCTAGTCTCCTGCAGCCGCCTGATTGGCTCCTCTCTGTCTTCCTCCACCGCCCCCCCCCCCTTCTTCCCCCTTCCAGGAGGAGAGGAAGGCTCAGTTAACCCGCTACCAGCGCCTGCTGCCCAGGGTGGGCCAGGCCCACGTGGTGGGCCAGCCCCATGTGGTTGGTCAGCCCGTGGCCGCAGCGGGTGGCATGATGCCCCCGCAGCAAGGTATGCCACCACAGCAGCCTGGCATGAGACACCCCATGCACGGTAAGAGATGTCACGGTCACACACTCAAATGACTCCGCTTTGGGGGAATTGACTCAGAAGGTAGATTGAGCCTAAATTTGATAATAATATTTTTTTTTAATGAGCATAACAACTGAACTTGAACAGTGTACTGGCAGGAGGTACAGTTAAAGGGGGCTGTAGGTGAGATTAGAGTTTTAAGGGGGAGTGGAAGAGGGCAAGATATTTGAAGCTAACACAGAACAAAGTCCCCTCCATCCCTACGTCTCTCCAGTATTGGGAAGGGTTGTATTTCACACACCTGTGATTGAAGATGGATTCTCCGAACCAATCACGAAAGAGATGCCACAATAAACTCTAAATTGGCTCATACAGGGGCAGGTGCAGTCGACTCTAAACCAATACTCACAGCACATTTCACTCACTAATACCTGACTGATGGCTATGCCATTTTGAACAAATTACTCAAATAATCTCTTTAATCTTGCCTACAGCACCTTTTTTAAGTGATTTATGTGGATGTCCAAAATGAGATTGTATGAGCGAAAGTAGAGCAGGCTGATTTTGTACGTCCCAGGGCTGTGAATGAAAACCTTTTTTCCCCTCCCTGTATAGGTCAGTATGGGGCCCCTCCCCAGGGCATGCCTGGCTACCTGCCTGGGGGGATGCCTCCTTACGGGCAGGCTCCTCCCATGGTGCCCCCCTACCAGGCTGGGCCCCCCATGGGCATGAGGCCCCCGGTCATGTCCCCCGCGGGGCGCTACTGAAGCACCTCACTAGGTTTGGAGGTTAGCACCTTTCTCTGATCCTTGTGCTTTTTTCCAAACCTAGCCGCAGGCAATGAGCTGTAGGACCAGTGGCGCTGAAGACAAAGAGATAAAGCTCTAATAACACACGGACGTTTAATGCAATACCTTTTTAGCGGGGAGGGAGAAGGAACGGTCTGCCGGCTGTTTTTATACATGCGTTTCTCTGCCCCTGTGTTCCACTCAGGTTTGTAGAAGTGAAGTGTGTTTTGAGTACAGAATCCTGTTTTTGTTTTGGAAGCTGCTGGAGTCACATGACCGATCCCCTTAAAAAAAGGCAAGTTTCTCTGGTGAACGTGTTCTTTTTTTCTTTTTTTTCTTTAGCTTTTACTTTTCTCTTCATGTTTTGTTTTGGTAGAATCACTGATGCCCTCACAGCACTTCCGGTGCTGTTGGACTCGTGTCCCCAACCGCGGTTGGTGAGGGCGTCTGTGACAGACTGGACCAGTGTATCCCCCTGTGCTCCTCAGCCTGGCAGCCGCTAGCTTTACTCTGTCCTGCTCAGGTGTTCCTAAAGCTACCCCCTGCCCAGAGTGTGGCCATCCTCTGTAATGTTTTAACCATCTGTGTTGTAATAAAGCCCAACTTTGAAAAAAACAAACTAAAAGAGAATGCTGGCGTGTCCTGTGGGAGAAGTCTTCATTCAGGTTGGTTCTGCAGTCGTTTTGATTTAGTTTTCATGGTGTAGGGACGGACCAAACGTAGATATTTCTTAAGTCAATTTATTATTTGCCATTCAATGAGTCTCCTTATAGTAAGACAGAATTTTCCTCCCAGCGCAATGTTCGATTTGTGTGTGGCATCAGTATGAGGTACAGTATTCACGTGTAATATACAAGAAGCACGTCTACACCTAAATTGTGAAATTCTGATTTGAATCCTCATTTTTAATTCTACTTGGTGTGGATGTTCTGTTAATGGTAACTGTGTTTGTCCTAAATGATCCTGTCTTTGCGCTAAATAAAGATCATTTTGCTGCGTAGGCCTATGCCTTTTATTATATATTTTTTTTAATGGTGTAAAGTTATAAGTACTAATTCTATAACTATTGCATTGAAGTAACATTTTGTTAATGCCTGGCTGGCCGGCTATTTCTCAAAGAAAGATGGTAGAGTATTTCAACTTTTTTTTTTTGCACACCAGAATCTCAAATAATATTTGAATGTTTGGAACAAAGTCTGACAAATATGCGTAGGCTTACAGTTCTGTTTCATTGTTGCCTATCAACCTCTGACACAAAAGGTTCTGTGGGTCCTAAACAGAAGTCTCTTCAGATCTAAAATACATATTTGAATGATAAATGCAATGTTTCCTAGCAATGGAATGATATTCCAACACTCCCATGTGAAGTTTTGGAAACCATGGGCAGAAGTAGCCTACTGTAGGCCAACTGCAACATCTTATTTATATTTAAATCAATCTATGTATAGATTGATATGGATATATCTATAGAGAAAAACATTCCAGATTTCCATAATGTAATTTTGAATATCCGAAAAGCATTTGAAGATGTAAGAAGGTCCAAAATTGTGATTATAATGCAGCTGCAGACATCCAAGTAACAATTGCGTTGTAAAGATCTGGAATGGGAGTTTTTCATAGTAAGAATTCTATTGCAGATAAGAAATGGGGGTATCAAGTTGAAAGCCCAATACACATGAATGGCAAAAGTGGCGTCATTTCTCTGAGGAAGAATGACTTTTGTGACAATGACAATTGTGGATCTCGGATGTTTTTCCGCTCGGAATAACTTAATTACAGATATCTGCATTATATATCCATTCCAGCTATTACATGTTAAATGTTAGTGATTGCCATAGGATACTCCTCTAATAATTATATTTGGAGGTCACCGACGTATTTCACTTCGACAGACACACAGAAATGTACGATTAGCCCTACGTGTAGGACCTTCACACGCATAAATCTCTTGATTGCCAATATATATGAACATTTGGTAATTAGATTTAAAATTAAACCTTGAAAGCACTTATTTCTGATTATAGTAACATTAGTTTATGAGTGCTATTGTCTCACCCACGGAGCTCGGAATAGACATGTTAACTAACTCCGAGTTTGAATGACAAGCCCTGTTCAGAAATACACGCGGGATCTTACTGAAAAGACCCCTTTTCACAGATCATCAATAGCAGGGTATAGTTACTTCCTGTACCTGCCATTTTAACATTAGGTCAGTTTTATTTATGTCTGTCGCAGCTCCAGCTGGTCAGTGTATATTTACTTGACTAGCTGTGTCTATACTGGTACACTGCCATACCTAAATCCAGTGCCGGCTCCAGCTTTTTGGGGGCCCCAAGCACAGAATGAAGCTGGTGCCCCAAGTGCAAAATAATGAACAACAATAAGTAAATAATGCAATTATTAAAGTGCAAAATAATGAATTGAACAAATATAACGTGACAACCAACTTATATATAATACCATAATAATAAATAATATAAGTGAATGCAATACTGTATAAAGTGCAAGATAACTATTAATAAATAAGTAATAACTAACATAATAAATAAATATGTTACATTATTCAGTATTATTCAATAACAATTCAGTGCAATGCAAGCTGATTTCAATAACGTAACTTACTGTCAAACTATTTACAAAATAACATGAATGGTATGTACAGTATAAAACACTAATAAATAAAAAAAATACAAAGTCAATAATAAAAAAAGAATATAAAAAAATAAGAAAAGTCACTCCGGGAGTTTCAGCCAACGGGGGGGGGGAAGAATAGTTGCAGCCAACAGTGTGTGTGTGTGTGTGTGCGCGCGCCACCGGGTCTCGGGGGCCCCTAGCAATGGGGGGCCCCACGCGCAGCGCGTTATGGGAAAGCCGGCCCTGCCTAAATCGAACAAACGCACAATTAACATTTCTGAGCATGTGAGCTACACAAGGGCGTAGGTTTGCATATGGACGGTAGGGACATGACCAATATTTTGGGAGGACAGAAATGTCCCTACCAATATTTCGTTTGCATCATCTTTGGAGTGAAGTTGGCGGGGGGTGGGGAAGCGCATAGGTTTGGAGTCAACATTGGTAGGGGCCTACGGAAGCGCATTGCATTCACGAAAGAAAAATTACAGACCTTAAGTAAGATCTCGTAATTAGGGTTAGGGTTAACCCTAACCCTCAGGGTTACAGGGTTACGGGATTAATATTAGTATGTGTACCCACATACAGTATCTAACCCACATACTAATATTAATCCCATCCTCATTTTTAAATAACATTAATATTTCCCAGTGTCTCATACCGAGAAGGAAATAAAAGCTGATTAAATGCGATAGCGCCATCATTGCCCACTGTCTCTTAGCGACGAATGATTACGAGATGTGTTGTCGTAATTACGAGATCAGGATCTCGTACTTACGAGATATGGTGTCTACTTTTTTTTTTGTTCTTTGATTAATGCAATGCGCTTCCGTAGGCCCCTACCAATGTTGACTCCAAACCTACGCCCTTGGAGCTTCATACGTTTCACATGTGAAAATTGACTATATTCTACTTCCTCTCGCGTATGACTCGCAAAGCGAGTGTGGCGCAAACCAGCACGTTTCAAGTCGTATTTGACTGGAGATAAAAGCATAGGCTGACTGACAATGAGTTATCAGACTGCGGATTCCAGAGACGTCTGAGTGACAGAACTCTGTTCATATACGGAGGCGAAACTGCGTGTTTATGAGAAACCATGTATCAATCACAGCGATTGATTTAATTTCATTTAAGGTTACAATGTTTTAATACATATACAATTCTGATTATCACAATAATGAGGGGGTCAATAATGAGAAGGACTGATTCTTACACATAGTAGGCCTTACCTTTTACGCATTTTTTTGTGTAATTAATAAAATGTTGTCTGTTATGTGCTCAGAACATGACGGGTTTCAAGCAGATGCGTTCAGGCGATACGCGTGCTTCCTATCTCTCAATTGTACCCCGAAGCTGAGGGTGGAGCTTTCGGTCTTCTGCATCTGAGGGTTAACTCTGAGAACACACCATTCGACATGGTTAACAGTTGGCACGTGGGTCTATTAATTACATCATGGGAATCCAACATCTCTATGTTTTATGGATGGTGATTATCAGTAGGCATGGTAAGTGCTTCTAGTGTGTTGATTCAATAACATAATACGTCAACTGAATAGGCTTAACTCAAAACAAGTTAGTTTTATCAAACGAAAAGCCCTTTTGTAAAAAAGAAATTCTGTTAGTGCCTACCGTTTTAACAAATTCTAATTACAATTTGGAAAATTACCCGAAATCTGAACTAGGCCTGCGCGACATTTAGGCTCTAGTTATGGCTGAACCCCTATGATTTATTGCCATCTTTTCTATTGCCCTGTCTAGTGTGCGGTGGAGTCAATCTCCTCCAAAGGCACGTGGGGGAATCTGTGACCATTCGGTGTACCGGCGTACCTAATGGCGACACGCCGCCGTACGCCTTCTACCTGAAACGGTGCTGCCTGCGCCGGGACACGGTGCTGTTCAGGCACCAACACAGCGAGCCGTACTTCTTGGACGATAACGACAACGCGCGCGTCCTCGTCCGCGGAGAACCCAGCTACTGGCAGGTGGACGTGGCTATCTCACAGCTGAGGTCCACCGACACCGACTGCTACTGCTGTGAGTTCGTCGTGAAGAACTTTCATAATGATAGCTTCATTCCTGGCGAGGTTGACTTCTTCGTCTACGTTGGTGATGGTGAGCTTTTATTTTTTTTATTTTAACGTTTTTATTGGGCTATTGGGTGGAAAAAGTACGCAGAGCTTTTACTTAAGTAAAAGTATTAGCCTAGCACTGTAGCACTGTAGAAATAGTCATGCATTGAAAATGTTACGTAAAAAGTACAAAAGTATTAGCATCAAAATATACCTAAAATACCAAAAGTAAAAGTACTCATTATGCAGAATGGCCCATTACAGAATAATACATATTATATTATTAGATTATAATTATTGATGCATTAATATGTTCATCGTTTTAATGTTGCAGCTGGTAAATGTGAAGCTAATTTTTAGTTACATTTACATTTATAGTGCATTTATTTCTACCGCTGGGTAGCTTATGCATTTTCCCCAGGGGACCAATAAAGCTTTATTGATATAATACCATAATGTATTTATTGATTCTATTTTGTAAAGTAAAGTACCTCCGCGTTATTATGCGCTACATATTCTTCAAATAAAGAGAGAAAAGCACATAATACACATAGGTATTTTTTCTTTAATCACTGAAGTAAATTATTCAAAAGTCACAGCGTTGTCAGTGTGGCGTTTGAAACGTTAATTCCGGCATCTTGACTTGAGACATTTCTCAGGAGGATAAATCAAGTGTGTGGCCATTCGAGAGGTTCCTCTATTCAGAAGGTGCTTCAAATGACATGACAGAAGTCTTTAACATGCAGTCTTTCACTCTTGCATGCAACAGTTCTCCTATTTTGAAATTATTCCATTACATCACACATTGCCTTGCCGTTTGCACATCCTGCCATGGCTTCCTCTTTAGTAGGCTGTCAGGTGGGCAACCAAGACTTGCCCTGTGACTGTATTCTCAGTGTAAATTCTGTACAACCCCACCCACCCAAGATGCCCACAGCCCCGTGGACGTAGCGCACGTGGAGACACGCGCGGGGGGTTCGGTCATGCTCCCGTGCACGCGCCCGCCGGGTGCGGATCAGCAGGAGGCCGTGGAGGGGTTCAGCCTCAAACGTCAGAAGAGCTCAGCTCCCGTCGAGATGCTGTACCACTACAAGTACCACCAACACCACCGCCACCACAACCCGGTCCCCTCCTTCTCCCCCTCCCCCTTCCCGGCCGACAGGCTACGGTTGCCGATGGAGCCTGCTTTCAACATAACACTGCTGCGTATGCAGCCGCGTGACAGTGGCTTCTACAGCTGCACCCTGCTGCTGGCCAGCAGGACCCAGGCCAGCGCTAGCCTGGGGTCGCAGGTCTTCTATGTGTCCGTGCAAGGTGGGTGACCGGCTTGGTCCCTAGAACCCCCGGCGGTTTAATTTGATATCAATCAACCACAATGTAGCGTTCGATTTTGCCATTGGTGGGGACGCGAACAGGGTGTACAGTTGAATAACCTGTTGTGTGTTGTTATAGCTACGGGGAATTCCTTCATCTCTTTAATATTAGCAAGCCTTCCCTCCCATTCCTACAGTTGTCTGGCATGTTTCCAGCCAACGCTTCATTCCTCTATAGGGAAACTGAGCAAGCTTTTTTCTTCTTCCTTGATCATTCATCTTCAGCTGTCGTCTTTAAGTGCTGTGGTTGGTTTCATATTCTGGTTCTTCCATATCATATCTTATATTAGAATGATTTGCGTATTATTATTATTACTGTTTTGTGTTATGCTACATTATGTATTGTTATAGATATTGTATAATATTACATCGTCAACATTTAGCCACACATTACCTTTGGTACATTCATCTTATATCATATATATATATATGATATATAGATACCAGTATATATCATGTATAAATATATAATCCTAATCGTCCACATGTTGTGCCCGTCTCTGCAGGGGGTCAGTGTGAATTCTCCAGCTACACCACCCTGCTCTACTGTTTGTTTGCAGCCGGGGCGATGCTGCTGCTGCTGCTCCTCATCGTGGCCATATATCGGGTGAGAGCGCTTACAGTTGACTATTCATAAAAATCACTCAACGCTGACAAGTTTAACAACTTATTTTTGATAGGACCTAAACACATTGTTTCCAGACATGACACCGGTGGATTCATAATGTGCTCTTGCTATGTGTATTTTGTTGCTGTTAGCCTTTTCTCAAGAATTGGTATTAGTAATTTGTGACTTGTCTTCTTCTACCTTTTCATTGGTTGCCTTCCTGTTGTGCAGGTTAAAGCAAACAGCCGGTTCAAACCACAAGCCCAGGCTCCTATCTACGAGGAGATGATCGGGGTGGGGTCACCCAAACCGAAACTGGGCCCCTGTGGTTTAGGCACCTTCCATCTGGAGGAAACGGAAGTATCCGAGTACAGCAACTCCTGTCTTGCTAAACCCCGTGCTGTAAACCACTATGAGAGCCCCGGCCTGGCGAGAATCAGTGAAAGTTAAGGCAGAGCTCAGGCCGTTTTCTCTCTAATGTGCCAACATTAATGATACCTCATTAATGATAACATGATGAGGTATCATGATGGTGCCTCAGCCAGCACGTCAGAGATACTTTGGACAGAAATCTCAAAAATGTTATATAAAGTTGTATTAAATATAAGGCTAACCGTGTGGATGATCATCACAAACCAGTTCTTTCTGATGTTGTAGCGCAATCATGCTTCAAGTATCCAACTATGCAAGTTGTCAGACATGTATTTTTTTAATTTATGTATATATCTATGCATATATATTGTGTGTGTGCTTAGCTGCTGCATATTTGAACCGCCCATTCTTTTTCTATTAAAAGGTTTTGGTTAATCTGTGTTGCAACAAGTCTGTTCCCTTTCCCACCATCAAATCCAGTGAATTTTCTAAATGTTGTAACGCATGCAAGTAATACAGCATTTTAAGGTAGACTCTTATTGGCTCTGCTAAAGTCCACTCCCTGCAGGATAAACATTCAGGTTCTGTGGCCATATCAACACATTGCCCACAGTACACAGGTTCTATAATATATCTACCAGGTAGGGCCTATACCCTTTTAGGGTTTGGTTTTAGGGCGTTGATATGTTATAGCTGTTATAAGACGAATTTCAGAGGAAGTTGTTGCTGTTGCAGATCCAGATGATGGGCGGGACTGCAGAGTTGGCAGACTTACAGCTTGACTTGGCTATGATGTTGTTTATTTTAACACTCCGCTTCATGTGCCCGTTCGAAGCGTGCCCCTGCCCAACCGGGACTGTTCCATGCCAGTTCTCAAGAAGCAGCTTCCTGGAGATTCGCTCACCCCAACGACTTCACACTTCCTTGGGTCCTCACTCAGCAATACACCCACCTGTTCAGTGCTCGTTTGGCGCATGTTCAGATCGGGGCCGATTGCTTGCAGCTTTCTTGAGAACCGCTCATCCAAACAACTTCACACTCAACAGTCGTTGAGAAAATGGAAGAATAGACATAAATACATACAGAGATTCCTCTAATTATCCAATAAATTCATTTTTGGTCGGGACAATTCACATGTCCCTACTAAAAGCTACGCCTATGCTGTATAGTCCGGTTCACATCTACCTATAATGGAAGGAGTCTCTGTTTGTGTGTATGTCCTTTCAACGACCGACTTCATGTTTGGTGGGTGTACTGAGGACCCAGGGAACTGTGTTGACTTCCTTTTGGATGAGCTGTCCTTGAGAAAGCTGCAAGCATGCGGTGGCCAAGATGTGCAAACGCGAAAGACAAATGAAGTAATGGAAACCACGAATGACAACATCATGGAAGAGAGTGTCAACGGATGTTGACAAGGAAACGGGCCCATAGATATGCAACAGGATGACTATTACACATGTGGAAGAGACATTTCTCGGCCGTTTGAGAAGTTTTATTACAGATTACTATGTCTTGTCCTTTTTTGTGGATTCAACCTGGAGTCTGAATCAGCATTCTGCATGCTGAATCACCAAATACTGAGTGACTAATCAAATTTTATAGAGTAGCTAATGATAGCAGCTAATGATTAGTTAATGATAAGTGAGAAGTTAGAAATGAGTGAGGAATGAATCAGGAACGACTTGATAATTGATGAATCATTAGTAAGTGCTTCCCTAATAATTCCTGATGGAGGACTAGATAGATAGATAGCTATATGTGCTTTATTGATCCCCAAAGGTAAAATTGCAGTGTTGTAGCAGCAATTTACATAAATGACACAAAACACACATAACTTACACAAAACACCCTATTCACTATATATAAACATACAACCTACTTTACTATTAGAAAATAAACTATATAGTTGATAATGATGAGTTGCTAGACAACAAACTGAGATCCTATGTTAATGAATCATTAGGTAATGATTACATTTACATTTACATTTAGAGCATTTGGCAGACGCTTTTATCCAAAGCGACTTACAAAAAAGTAACACATTTGTCGAAACAGGGAGACAACAATATATCGCTGAAGGTAGACTGCAATTAGAACAGAACAAGTTACAAGCATTCCTGGTTGCCAGGTCAATAGAGCAAGTTTACAAACTTACAGTTGCTAGGTTGACTCCTTACTGTACAACAGCAGGTAGCCAGGATAAGATGCTACACAAGCTAAGTTATATTTCAAAAGCTAAGTTATATATCAAGTGCCTAAGTTATATATCAAGTCTAAGTTATATTTCAAGTGCCGGGACATACCAGCGTACAAGATCCTACAAAGAGCCAAGACATACAAAATATGGAAGTGCTAAGGATCCAGGAGGGGTGGGGTTAAATTCAGAGTCCAAGTGGACTCTGAGGACTTCAGGGGGATGGAGAAGGTCACAAAGTGGTGATCAGACACAGGTAGAGGGGTAACAGAGAGAGCAGAGGTAGAGCAGGATCTTGTGAGGAC
>OMKP01026403.1:0-22069 GCA_900302375.1 Bathygadus melanobranchus
ATAATACTGTAAACGGATCCCGGGCCACTCACGTCAAAAGGAGGCGTCTCGCGCTGTCGTCCCGCGCGCCCCGAAACGAACGGCACCGGGGTCTTCTTCGTCCTCACCCGCTTCGGTACACAGTCAAAAAAAGGAAAATATCGGGGGGCTATTTACACTGTGGGTTTAACATTGCGGACCACGTAAGGCAGCAGACACAGTTAGCGACGTGAGTTAAGCGCGGCGTTTTATTTTCTTCACACAAAGCAGCTCGGCCTCGTTGCCTTTATATTGACCATGGTGTTCTTGCTGTTGTTGTTGTTGTTGTTGTTTTGTGTTTGCTGTTGTTGTTTTTCATAGCTTGGTTTTCAAGTTGAGCATTTTTCCAGGAGTGGTTAATATATGCATGCCGAGGGGGGGTGGGGCCCACTGGTCTTGTGCGAAAGTAGCGAAATGAATGTCTCTTCATATGTAGATGGGTGTCTCTTGTCCCGTCAGCAGTCTGAACATCACTGCAGGCATTGTCTTCATATTGATCTAGTAAGGGGAGAAAGCTGATGATGACTACATTGCAATATAGAATGGAAACCCCCCAGCGCCCCCCCTAGCCACAGTAATAACAAAACGACTTGGATCGATACCCCGGCTTATACATTCCAACCACTTCTGACCTATCACTGACCGACGAGGTGTTAGGCTTTGGACATCAAACGCATATAATTAGATACATATTTCAAAGAATTGGCCCCAAAAGGGAATACACTGTTAAATAAGAGTTTAATTTCATTATGTAACTTTCCTTTTAATCATGGGAGTGGGAGGGTTCCAAACGACGACGTTTGCATATTGCCTTCAAAGACCATTGTCTAGTTCCTGTCGTAGATAATGACATTTCTTGTACAAATAATAAGAGAATGAAAGTAAAGAAGTCGAGAAGCTGTGGTACTACAGTTAACAACTTTTAATGTTGAACAACGCAACACAATATAAGTTGGAGCTGGTCTGCAGAGTAGCTGAAGTTCTAAAGTCAAGATGCATGTTGTATACCTTATCCTGTGGACCTTCCCCCAAACTTGAACCCACTTACATCTTCTGTTGGTGACCTAATATTGACGTCTTTCCAGGACCCCAGGTGTGTTTATCCTTGATTAGTGAGCTTTAATATTTGCATATGTTTATCCTATGTCCAACAGTTCAATGGACAACATTCTGACCTTCCATACATCTGTATGGCCATCTAATACCTTATCTGCACAGTTTCTACTGTCCTTGTAAGGCATAAATTCTAAGTTATGTCTTTCTAAAATCTACCATATTCCTATACCAACATCATTAATAATTATTAAATGAGGGTTGAAACTATTCTATACTAAACAGTACAACAGTTCTGTAAAGACTGCTAATTGCACCTGCAGTATAGATCAGGGGGGCGGGGCTTACCTCACCCACGGAGACAGACAGGGTTTGAACGATCTTCTCGTGTGCCATGGCTACCACACTTTGGCCATTTATTTCAATGATTCTGTGGCCGACCCGAACCCCACCGCGCTCGGCTATGCCGCCTCGCATTAGACTGCAGATCTGAAACGCAAGAGTCATCGCAAAAGTTACTACTTAGACACAAAAATAGGGTTCTTTTTGTATTTCTGATTCCTGTGTAGTCAGATGCCTTTGTAGTCACGGAAGGACTCCATTGAAATGTGCATTCGTTTGAAAGTCACTTATTTTGCAACTCTCTTTAAGGATGTCTTGTAAATCAAGGCGTAAGGGAGGGAGGAGTTCTGTGCCTTCGGCTGTAGTTTCTATTCGTTGTAGTAGAGTTTGTTTTGGTTAACCTATACACACTGTGTATAGAATGAAGTTAATAGTATTCAGCCTTCTTGGACATTTTTAAACGGGGGGGTTTAGAATCAAGCTAGGTACTTCTTTTGGAAAATGTCCATTTGTTTCTTCTTACTTTGCAAATAAACAAATTGCTAATTCTCAAAGCGCTGTAATTTGTTAGGTAACATTTCTATGTACAAGCTATTTTTCTGAACATTGTTTAACAAATTATGCTTTTAAAGACTGATGGGGACTGTAGCATTAACACTTGCTACACCCCACTAAAGTGGCTTTTCCAGGACTCCCCAACAGCAGGACACAGGTGGATGATGTTGAATAAACCGTTTTATTGCACAGTTTGTAGATGGTTGTAGACAGAGAAGGTGGTACATGCTAGCATGGCTGGATTAACTTCTGGGCATTGATTAGTCAATACACCACAGGTGTGCAGCCTCATCCAGCCCCAGACTAATCAGCCTGACACGGGCCAGGTCAGGCCGCTTAAACCAGCCACCAACCACGCACACACTCCACAGGGACAAAATCGACCATTTCAAAAAGTGGTGGGGGCATGGCCCCAGCGTCCCCAGTGTAAATTACACCCATGGACACTGTTGGATACAAGTGGCTGGAATTAGTTTCCTCTGCAGGGTAGCCACACTAGCCGCACTCTCTCTCCATAGGATGAGGAGCTTGCAGGTCCAGGAGGACCTCAAAGTAGACCCACTGCTCCTCTTTGTGGGGCAGGGCCAAGCTGAGGTGGTCTGGGCAGCTGTTAAGGATGCCCCCCCCCCCACGGACACCTCCCCATGGTATTCCAGGTTGCGACCAACTGGCAGGAGACCCCGGGGCTGACCCAGGACACGCTGGAGGAATGAGAGTGGCCTGGGAACAACCAGGGATCTCACCGGATGAGCTGATGGAAGTCCGCAGGGAAGGGGACACCTGAGCTGCCCTACTCGTCCGACATGGCCCCAGAGACCCTAATTATGGACTATGTGGAAAGGAAAAATGGATGGATGGACTTTACATGATGTGACGTGCTTTGACAAGTCTTACTCACAATGCCGTTCTGAACACTGAAGCCCAACTGGAACTTGAGGTCTGGTCTTTTAATGAGCACGGTGGTGACGGGAGGACAGCTTACGATGCTCAGCTTCACCTTCACCAAATTCTTTAATCCCTTAAGTATACCACAAACCGCAAAACGCATTAAACACAGCTCTGCTTCAATCAAATGTTTCTCTTCAAATATAAGACATTTCATGTGTGCATGCATGTGTGTGTTCTTTCATGGACATGTACATTCTGGTTTCAGTAATGGTGTTACTGACTAACTGCTCCAATACGAAAAAGGTTTGACTTAAAATTCTAGTCTTCTCGTGTTATTGCCTCTGGGCAACATATAAATATACATAATATATATTTACATTTTTATACGTCAATGAAAATGGAAATTCGGGAACCCTTGGGATTAATATGAATGGAGCTCGTGGATAGGTCACCTTAATGATACCCTGGCAGGTAACCAACGGCAACCCCACCAGGCTGGTGTCGTTGATGGACATGATCTGGTCACCCACGCTGAGCTTCCCGGAGCGGGCAGCCGGGCCGCTGTTCAGCATGTTGGCCAGGATGACAGTTGGTAGGATGGAGCCCCAGCCCGACTCGACGATCACAACGCCAAGGATCTCTCCTTTCTGCTTCTCCACAAACAGCTACAGAGACAAGCGACGCACGCTGAGCACGACAAGCTTTCAGGGGGAACATATGTCTGTTGTGTCTGTTATGTGTTTGTTTGTTTGTTTATTGTTTAACTGGAGCTGGAGATATGTGTTAAATAGTGAATCAACCATGTTATAAATATTATTTATCTTTCAGAGTACTAGATAATCATTTTTTACCTCTTTACAGTTGTCCGAATTTGAGAAATGAATAAGGTCATCGTTGTACATCTCCTGGGAGTTGATGATGTCACTGTACTGCTTCTGACTCAGGTCCTTGGGGTTGATGCCATTGGCTCGGAGGAATTCCCTGTAGGCCACGCTGAAAGCCTGACCAATGGACTGCGCAATGAGCTGAGCCTAAACGAAGGAAGGGGAGGGGCTTAGGCTACACTATTGCTCAGCATTAGAGAGAGAGATGGGTAACAGAAAATGATCATAGATAGATCATCGGATAAACTATATTTTGAAACAGAAAACCAGATGCGATCAGGACCATATACATTTCCAAACATGTCATCCCTTTGGTGTTTATTTCATCTTTATTGTTGTTTTTACGCTGTAAAGATGGCAACACTTACGTCCTCTGACTCAAACACATAGCAGATCATCCTGTACTGGTTCTTTCCCTCGGCGGAGGAGAGGGAGGCTTCCGTGTCGTCCTGGAGGTTTCCCTGGGACATGCGTCTGCGAGCCATCAGCACTACAATGCTACCAATATCTGCAATGTAGGAGATGGTACGCAAGGCACTGTCCATCATCGTTTCCTGTGAGGAGCAACAGGAACATAACATCAGCCTTATTATGACCGAAGAAAAAAACATGTATGTTTATGAATGGTGGAATAGCTGTTATTAATATATTACATGTTCATTAATGAAGTCTTTAGGTCATTTTTGTAAGTGGTAGTAGTTACTAACCTGCGTGTCAGCATTCAGCACCTTCACGGCTTTAGTTGAGATAAATAGGTCAACCTCAGTGACCATTTGGGAGTCCTCATCTTGACTCTGTGTGGGTTTAAAGGATTACACAAAATGAGGATAGGAAATCTGGTCTTAATTTGATATTTGATGTATATTTATATGTACGGGTTTAATAATAGGACCTCGGTCTTAAATACAATACAGTGACGTTTAAAGCCTCACACTGAACGTTTCATGGTGTGCAATTAAGAGGTGTAACAGCACCATCGTGTGGCACAACGGAGTATAACAGGCAGTGTGTTACCCGATCTGGAACGAGTCTTTACTATTATTCAACTTCAATTGCTTTATTCGCTGACTGAGGTCGCGCTCTGAAAAATGATTACCTTGATATGGCTGACAGCCTCCTGGGCCTGTGTCATGCGAATAGATTTGGATGGATTCTTATCGGACAACACCTGCGTGCAGCCCAGGTAGTTAGCAGCGAATATGATCCCATCGATGAGGTCCTCGGGCTCACAGGGACCTGGGACTAAACCCACAATAGCAGAAAGACACGCAGCACACTCTTGTAGTAACATATGGACTACAAAGCTAATGCAAATTAGGCTCTATTTTTGGTATTTACATGTAAGACTGTTACCGTCCACAAAGCTGGGGAAGGCAGCAGTTTCCTGCGTTTTCTGCAAGAGGTTGATATTAGTATTTTATTAGTATTGTGTAGTATTTGTATTTGTATATACACTCACAGTGGCTTTAGTTACAACAGCACCACCCTTCAGCAGCCTTTTCATGTGACTATCACACATCATCACAGCATCACACCATCAACACCACCACTCCCGTAAACAGAGATCTCATTCAATTGTTGTGTGTAACATCTAATAGAACAGATCCCACAACGTAATGTGTGAATATTAACCAAACACAAACCAATTAGAGAGCAACCTACTTCCCTAAATTCTCTCCTTGGATACCCTCATATTTAATAGCAAATAGTCAGGGTGCCAGCCGTTCACAGGGAGATAATCACATAGCTAACGACCTTACCTGGGGACTGCTGCTGTTCTCCTCTGGTGGGAGGGGCTCTGGTGGGCACTGAGGCCTGATTGGCTGCTCGGGGACATCCTCAGCCATTGGTTGTGGCTGTGTCCTCTCGCCCTGCTGTTTAAAGAGGACAAGGAAGTTACTTGTATACAATGTCATTAAACATTGATGTATCATTAATAAAACAGATGTGGGCATTTATGGTAATGTTGGAATGGAATTTGTACATTGATATGGACTGATTTAACTGCCCATAGCACAGAATAGGGAATGTGTAGACAGACATCACATTACCTGTGGGTGTTTATCTGGCTGTCTTGGTCGGTCTGGTAGCGAATCCCTGTGTTGTGCTGGATTTTCGACCGGCTCTGTGGTCTGTTTGATGGCTCTGGGGTGGCTCTCTTGTTGGTGTGGAGCCCCGGTGTGATGTGGGGCAGAGGCCTGGATGGGAGTTTCTCTGGGCACTGGGGCCTGTTTGGCGGGGACATGCCTCGGAGGCTGGGGCTGTCGAGGCGGTGGCTGAGGTCGGCTTTTCCCGCCATCGGATCTGGTTTTGGTCCGCGTAACGGCCTTTCTGCCATCCTTTGGTGCCATCTTTGCGTGCGGTTCGGCACCGACCACAGTGCCTCCTTTAGTGCCCGCGGCTCCGTTCTCTGTCTCGTCAGCCGCCCCCCTCCTCCCTCTCCCTTTAACCTGTCGCTCCTTCTCCCTCGAACCCCTGCGAGGGGCCTCACACACCAGCCTCTTGCTGGCCTCTGGTGGAGGGTCGGAGCTTCTTGTGACGGCCGTGCGGTCTTCCCTAAACCTCTCCTCGCTCCTCTTGCGACCACGCTGCACATCGCTGCACTGATACAAAGCAGGGGCAGCCTCTGGGACCAAGTCACAGTCTTCCTCAAGGTCCTCCACAAACCTCACCCCGTCCAGCACCTCCTCTATCTCGTCCGAGTCGTCGATGAAGTACCCGAGTCTCCGGATGGCGTCCGCTTCCCCTCCACTGTGGCCATTGCGGTCGCCTCCGGGTGGGGGATGAGGAGGAGGAGGAGGGGGGGCGGAAGGACGGTGACAAAAGCGAGGATCAGACGGGTCAGGTGTCACCTCGCGCGCCTCCTGGCGATGCAGAGGGGGAGAGGGAGGAGGAGAGGCGGGGCTGGACACGACGTCCCCCACCAGGGTGTGTTCTGCGTAGCTGCCTTCCTCTGAGGAGTACTGGCTGTAGTAGCTCATGTTCACGTGGCCCCCTCCGCCTCCTCCTCCTCCTCTGTTGACATGCAGGACATCGTCGTAGTCCTGCTCCACGTCTGAGCCCACATTGTCGTACTCGGAGCACGTCTCTGCCTCCTCCATGTTCTCGGATTTCAAGAAGTAGTGACTGGAGGGAACGGGAGGGAGCGGCTGGCCATGGTCGCTGTGTGTTCTCCTGGAGTGTGCTTGATCCGATGCCTCCCGTATGAAGCCCCGCTGTTCATCCTGGTTCTCGTTCTTCACCCTGCATGCGGCAGGGCAGGGTGGAGAGCCGGGAACCAGTATTCTGTTAATTGTGTCTGGCCTTTTTCCATGTGCCATATCTGGCCCAGTATGACCACTACACTAAGCCCTGCGGGGACACAAAACACACAGAGAAACACATTTGATTATCCATAGCATGGTATGAACAGAAATAGACCTGGTTGACGTCCATGTTGTTCCATTTTGTCTGCATAATGTATAACAACGAGCCAATTGAATGATTGAAAAGGTTACATTTGACATCAAAGTGGTGACACCACGCCCAGCACAGACACGTGAGCAGTGACACCCTCACCAAAACAAGAACGTGCAACAGTGGCATTGGGAAGGTTGTTTTGTTCGTTTTATCATTGAATCAACAAAAATAACAACGATGATTATTGTATCCTATAAAAGTTCTAAACCTGAAACGTGTGTGTTTACAGTCCATAATGGACATATAATGATTGAGAACTAGAGTTAGAACAGTAACAATGTCCCTGTATTTTCTTCCCCAAAACAACACATATGCTACACAAAAATACAGCCTCACAAATCAGAGCAAATCGTGAACTCTCCATGGTGCTGAACTGGCTCTGTCGCCCTGATCAATATCACAGATTCCAGTCTTCGGTGACGTTCCTAAATATGTCCTATAAGATTTTTTTTCTTAACCATTACGCCAAACTTTTGCCGCAACTGCAGGGGTTTGTGGTCCACCTGGCTGTGCAATCAAAGTGGACGCCGCGTTTACAAAAACACAGCCGAGGATCACCAGATCTTAGATGTCTGCACTCAGCGGTTTTCATTATTTTTTTGCTACAACATATCGACGGTGATCGCATTATATCCTTTTTTTCCCCCTCAAAACGGGATGATGAACGCAGCGGTGGAAATCGCATCGACCTTGATTTTAAATATCGAGATTGCACCATGCTGGCATCTTACTCATGGGGCTGGTGTTCTTACCTTCTAGGTGCATAGCCAGCACTATTGTCTTAACCAGGACTAGCGCAAGCATCACGGGCCGATAAAGGTTATTTCCCCCCCACCATCCCATTATACTATGCAATGTGGCACTTACACACATCGATCTTGACGGCGATCCTCCTCTCTTTTAAAACGCCTGCATCTTGATCTGTCTGGAATGGGTGATATTGGAATAAAAGGTGCGCCCTGGAATCTGTGTAGAGAATACACCCCCCTTTTCTGTGTTTGCCTCTTCGCTCCAGTCCACTGATGGAATGAAGACAATTATTTGATTACAATAAAATAAAACACATTTCTGTATGGGCCTGCTAAGAACAAATAAAAAAAAATTATCGAACCACCTAAAATGGTCCTTTATTGTTAAATGTTTTCAAGTTGCCCTTTCTAAATTATTAATGTTGTAAGTATGGCACGACGGTTTAACACGCTGTTTTGCTAACAATTTGTCAGAATACGCCGTAGACAATGATTCTGGTGCAAACGTATGTTTTAGCTCAGCTTTTTTAGCTAAAGTAAATATTTATTTTTTGTTTTTAGACCTGATGTGGGAGTTGCGTTGTTTTGCGATCTATTGCTTCAGTCTAGCCCCGTTCTGTGCTCTGCTAGCTCGGTCTGTGGCGCGGTAACATGCACTTTGAGCGTTTCTTGATGGCTGGCGTTTAGTGCAGGGAAGACATATTTATCTGTTTTTAATCATCAATTTGCCTGAAAACTAAACATTTCGGGTGCAGATGTATAGTCTGTGTCCAAAACTATTTTTTTCAGCTTATAGCTGACGATGCAGTGCATTTCTACTTGACATCTCCTTCCGACATCATGAGTGAAAGAAACAAACCCAAAAACCGCTTATCGGGATCTAAGGGTAAGAAGAAAGGAAACCCAAACGATAGAGCATCTGCCAGTGTGACAACTCCAATTACCTCATTCTTCATCAACACCCCTCCACCTAAACTGGCTTGTCCTCTGTGTGGCCAGCTGGTGCCCAGATACAGCATCAATGATCACATTGACCTACAGTGCAAGAACTTCGAGAGAGGAAACGATTCTTCTCCGGCAAGTAATAGTCGAGTACCTCACAAAGAACTGTCACCCAAAAGAAATGTTAAATCCCCAGCACAAGACTCATCCGCTCAATCGGAAAAGACCAAGGAGACAAGTCCTTATTTTAAAAAGCACTGTACTCGACAGATGACGCGAGAGAAGAGCAATGTGTCAGTGGTGAGAAAAATCGACCTTGGGCGTCTCTCCCCCAAGATTTCTAGAACACATGAAAATCGTGACAGCAGAAAGACACCGGATACCCAGTGTTTACTTTTAGACAAGGAAAATAACTCCGAGCTGAGTGATTCACAGAAAGAAAATCAGTGTGACAGTGCGGGTGACAATGAAGACTTTTCTATAATTGCTGACCTGACACCACAGGTTAGCCATAGTGAGAAGAACAATACCTCAATCGCAAACGCACCGTGTTTAGCAGATGAACACATCATGGAAGTAAACCATGACACATCTGAAGTAGAGAGCATCCATCCAGTGTTTTCTGAGAGGCGGGCCTCTCCTTCCTCTAAACTAACAAAGAGAAAAGCAAAGGAACTTCCAGGGACTTCCATGGACAAATTGTCTGCTTCTAGCAAAAAACCTAAATGTGAGGGGATAAGTGGTGAGTCAAACAAGAACCTATCTAGCGAAGAACACTTTGACACCAACAATCAACAAAAGGAACCTTCTACAGCTCCTCGCTTGTGGAATAACACGCAGAAAGTCCATGAGAAAGCAGATGGGTCTGAACACAGTGCTGTGGAAGCCACCAAAAACTCAAGATTACCGTACTACCTCCGTAACTTCCAGACAGTTCTAGAGGCAGTGCTGGAGAACGAGGACGACAGAGAGCTTTTTGACTGTGAAGACCTATCGTCTATACATGCCTTTGAAAAACTCTCAGGTATTATGAAATACAATGTCTCTTTTCATCATTTCTTTATTGTTGACCCTGACCTGTTATCATCACTCACTCCTATTTTCCCTTTGAAAGTCATGGGGCAGAAGCTGTACGTGAGACTGTTTCAGAGGAAATTGAAATGGCTCCAAGTGAATAAGCTGGATTATGAAGAAATATCCAATGACCTGGGACCCGTTGCTCAAGAGCTGGTGGATTGTAGCTTCCTAGAGACCGGTGAATGAAATGACCACCATGAATATATGGCATATATATAATTAACATGATTATGTTATATTAATGTTTCATGTTGTGGTAGTAAACTTTGATTCATCCGGACCTCTCCTCGTTTCAGAGAATGACCTGCAGGATCTGGGTGAGGTTCTGGACCTCCTCCTGGCTCCGGATCTCAAAAGTTTGGCAAAGACCTTCCACCTGAGCAGCTCCATAACTCAGAAACAGCAGCTGGTCGATGGGCTCCTGCGTCTGAGTCGTCAGAAGTCCCTCTTCACCCTGGCCGCCGGTCAAAATAACATTGGAGCTGTCATTCTTAAGAGGTCTGAACAATAGAACATCGAGGACTTCAATCATTCCACAGATCAAATATTATCACATCATTATAAGGTGTGGTATCCTTTTCTTTGAACCTACAGAGCCAAGCAGCTTGCGGGTTCCTGTGTTCGTCTGCGTCGCGGTCCACGGGCCGTGTTCTCCAGAGTGCTCTTGCTGTTCTCTCTTACGGACACCGTGGAGGAGGAGGAGATGGCCTCCGGTGGGCAGGGCCAACTGTACACCATCCTGCTTGTCAACTCTGGACGCCTGGCCTTCCCTGATTACACTGTGCAGCGCAGCTCCAGGCTCTTCCAAGACCGAGATGACCTTATAAGGTATAATATTGTACATCTCTCTCTCTCTCTCTATCTCTGTCTCTATACAGTATATATCGTGACATGAGACTTCATTTTTGTAATGTTGTGTTGTAACTTAGATAGTATTTTAGTACTTTTCTTCATCTTAAATGGTGCTTTGCTGTTAATGTTACATTTTAAATGGTTTCTCACCATGTCCACATTACCAATAATTGTTTCCCCTGTTAAGTATATCTACAAAAAAAATATATATATAAAAAGTATATAAAATATATATGTAATATTCTAACAAAGTATCAATATATTAAGATATTGTGACCCACCACCATGTTTAATTATTTCATATATTGTTATAATTACATTTCATACGCATTCATTGTATGCAGTTCATGCTGATAAGTCATTCATTTTAATTGGTGATGGCAGGTATGAGGCAGCCATGCGGACCCTACAGGAGGTGATCACAGCTATGCAGGGAGGCCAGTGGGAGGAGGCCTTTGACCTTTACACCA
The DNA here is from genome assembly GCA_900302375.1 of Bathygadus melanobranchus. Lineage (NCBI taxonomy): Eukaryota > Metazoa > Chordata > Actinopteri > Gadiformes > Macrouridae > Bathygadus > Bathygadus melanobranchus. The sequence goes on from OMKP01026403.1 coordinate 11,290, forward strand.
CAGCCAAAACCGCCTGGCAGGAACTGAGAAACACCCATGACGTCAGGTGAGTACTACATGCCTTCTAAATCTCATCCAGGTCAGGTAGGCAGGATAGTCGAGTGGTGATGGTGTTCTCCCAGCCAAAAGGTTCTGGTTTCGAACCCCAATGTCCACAGCCTACTTAGAGCAGAAGACCCTCAACCCCTACCATAATGAAATGTATCGCAAAAGAATTCACTGCAACATGCTTTGCGATTAAAAACGTGAATAGTAATAAAAAGTATACACACAGCATGCACCATCTGCATCGCTAAACATCTTCATCGTGGTTTGCCAGTCACCAGGAGCAGCTGCCTGTGTTCCTGCGCTGCTTCACCACCGGCTGGGCCTACACTCGCATCCTCTCACGGGGGGTGGAGATCCTGCAGAGGCAACGCTGCTATAAGGTTCGTCCGTAGTTTCTGTTTTTTTTACCCGGACAAAAAAAATGATACATCTGGGTCCATGGCTATACACAAGCACTACCAACATATACCAACACATGCTAAATTGTCTTTACTAGTTGTTTTGCCTTTTGGCTTCTTTTGTTTGATGAAGTATATAGTGAGGCATTCTTTCGGTGTGGTACATTGGCGTGTTGTAGGAAGCGGTAGAGGAGCTGCGGTCGCTACTGGCTCAGGTGGTGTACTGTCCTGACAGCCGGGGCCGATGGTGGGACAGACTGGCACTGAACCTCCAGCAGCACCTCAAGCAACCGGACCAGGCAATGAACAACACAACAATGTGTTCTATGTTACGGCTGACCTGTAAAGTAGCGTCAGTATATTATCCTGGGTTTTGAGGGGATCTTCAAGGATGTTATGTGGTGGGCAGTGTTGATTTGCTGTTATAGCAGTACAATCATGTTGAAAATACACAAATACGAATTAGGTATGCAGTTGTTATTGTACCCATTGAATTAAATTGGATGCGATGCCTCCACCTAACACAAATGGTATTCTCACAAGGGTTTTAACTTTAACTCCAATCAATTTGATTCTATTAAGGCGAGGAGTTGGGATATTCAAAAAACGGAAAATGCATTAGGAGATCCCTGAAAACCAAATGAAATGTGTGTAATGTATAAATAAAGAGAAGGTTACACTATTCTATTCAGGGGAGAGTAGTGGTTTCGGTACAGCGAGCAAGGCGGTGGGGGTGTGTTCCAGAGTAGATGGGGGGTGTTAGCAACTCTTTAGTAACATCGTAGCAGCACTCATGAGGAGAGACTGGCAATGGAGAAAGAACTGGAAAAAGGTTGTCCACGGTAGCCTATCCTACTAGCTTGGTCACAGTTCATCAGTTAGGTTAAACTCCTCAAGACGAAACATGTACAATAGCTAAAGTCATGGTCGTACAACTGGATAATTGCTATGAGAATATTGAAGATATGATTAAACTGATGTATCTTCATTCGGCTCTGCCAAAACTCCTGCCACTTTTCTTCTCAAAAATCTAATCTGTCTCCCCCTCCTCCTCCTTCCAAATGAATACAGGCGATTTGTGCTATCAGAGAGGGGTTGTCAGACCCCCTGGTGAGGACAGGTCATCAGTTATCCCTTCACCAGAGAGCAGTTCGGATGAAGGAGTCTCCTAGCATGAAGAAACACATTCTGAAGCTCAGAGACCTGCCCACTATCGACATCCAGGATGTCCCACACGTACGTTTGTACGCAATATCACAACTGGGTCCTCTTCATGAGATGTTTCTTAAACCAGCTTGTCGTGGTTTGACTCCACCCATAACCCAACCACTTGGTTTCTAAAGAATTAAACCCACCCATGCATGGCTTAATTAACCCAGGGATTTATTTTGAGAGTCACATTTTGAACAAAAATTATTAAATGAAACCTGAAACAACTTTACATCCTGCAGATTTGAAATATGAAATGATACACCTGTGGCTCTCTGTTTGTACGCTGGCCTTCAGGTGACTATCCGAGGTCAGCTGTTTCCACACGAGGGGGGCACAGGGAAGTCTGTTTTCCTCATGCCTGCAGATGACCAGGGAGAAGAGCGTAGCACCACCACCATCATGTGCTCCGTGGAAGAGCTGTCGCTGGCACACTACCGCAAACAAGGTTTTGACCAAGGTACACTCTGCTTCTCCTGGTCCATCCCCTGCATCCTTACACTGTAACTTTAAGTAAGGATCGGTTTCTATCATGCCGATTATAGGAATCCATGGGGAGGGCGCGACATTCTCCACGCTGTTTGGCCTTCTATTATGGGATGTTGTTTTCATGGCGGGTATTCTAGATGTTTTCCGAAATCCCTACCAGGTATGTCGACGTCTAGTTGTGTTAAATTACATCAATTTCATCTATTCAAAAATACAAAAAGCACAACACAAAAACATGTTCTCTGGTTCATCTCCTCTCGCAGACCTGTCCGTTGGACCTTTTCACAGATTGTTTCTATGAGAACCGGAGAAAGTCGATAGAGACACGTGTGCAGTTGCTTCGGGAAGCTTCGGTGGAAGTGCTGCATAGCATGTTGGAGGACGTGTGGACACGTCACATGGGCAAAGCGTGTTCACTGGTCAACTGGGAGCTTTTCTCTAGCCTGCAACAGGCGCAGGTATTGGTAAACCCTCATGAAGATGTATATGTCTTTCACTATACTCATGTATTTAAAGGGCTCCTATTTTACCACCAGGTTTGAGTGTGACTCGCCATTACAAGTGTAATTAGCAAGAAATTGGAAGTGAGCGAGACTATATTGCACTTGTAGATGTAAGTTTGACAAAACCACATACAATATTGTGGAGTGTGTGGTTGGTGGCTGGTTTAAGCAGCCTCACCTGGCCCGAGTTAGAGTCTGGGGTTGGGTGAAGCTACACACCTGTGATGCATTCAACTTCAAACTGCAGTAAAGCCAACTCCAGCCTCTAACTCGGACCAGGTGAGGCTGCTTCAACCAGCCACACACGCCACAAATATGTCTCAAAGTATTGATACAAAGTATCAAATAACAATTCCATGAGCAGATCTAGTGACAGATCTAATATTGTCTAATTTTCATTCGTCATGAATCAACTGTCAAACTCCACTGGTAGTCGTGGCAATGTCCATACTCCTCTGATAACAGTAGGAGGTAGAAGTGGCTACAGGGAGTCTTTAATAACCTAATAGTTGATGTGTATTGTCTTGGCAGAGTCTGGTGTCGTGTCTGGGCGGAGCTTTCTTGGCGGGAATGATCACACGCATGGCAAAGGATTACAGGCATTGCCGAGCAGGTCTGCCAGACTTAGTGGTGTGGAGCACGTCTGCCAACAGCTACAAAGTGAGATGACATCAAAGTTCAAAAGTTAAACTTTCAGTTTTGTTCCTAGTATTCATGTTGCAGTTGAACTTCTGGAACTCACATTGTTTACATGGCTCATGGTCCGTGACCTTGACTGTGCACTGATGTGAATTTATTCTTTTGTTTCTGTGGTTGCAGTTGGTGGAGGTGAAGGGGCCGAGTGACCGGCTGTCCCAGAAACAGCAGATCTGGCTGGATGAGCTCCAGAAACTGGGGGCTGATGTGGAGGTGTGTCATGTGACCGCCATTGGAGCTAGAGGATTCTAAAGGCCAAGGCATTTTATTGTATTGTACATTTAAACTGGGCTGACTATTTGTGCGCTATTAAGGACAATCAATTGCCGACAATAGCAAAAGGCTGTTTCATTGTAATGTAGTAATAATAATAATAAAGATGATATGTTTGTTTATTTATTAATGAGTTGTAATGTAACAATTGTAGATAATATTATTTGCCATATAAGTGCATGATAATTGTTTAAAAATGATCTTTGCTGACAATATGCTTACTTTCCATGGAGAAAAATAACATGCTATTGCATAGTCGTTTCTATTTGGACCTGCATTCCATTTCATCTATGTAATCCAAAGTTTCAACCACAGGCCTTTGCCAGGAAAACTGGTGAAAGGGAGGTTTTATGAAAGTGTTTGGAATTTGCTCTTTTGTTAACATATTCAGCACCAGCTCTGTTTTTGTGTTCTCTTTAGCTGTGGGGAGGACATTAAACACAAACAAAATGTTATTCAGTCTCTAAATGATAGATATGATGATCAACTTTCAGAAATAGTTGTTTTCATGACAGGTGGAGAACGAGCCATTGTGTTTAGCACTTTTCTACATAACATGGCCACTCAAAGATATTTACTTGTTGTTGCAAGCATTCCCCCAATCCACGGGAGCAGTATTGAGTGAAGTGTTTTGCTTAAGGACACTTCAACAAGCCAGAAGGGAGCTTGACAAACGACCCAATCAAACCCCTGCCATACTATTGCCACTTATATACTTGGCTGATGATAAATATGCATTACTTTGCCTTTGTGCCTTTCACACTAGCCTACAAAGCTACTTCTGACCAATAAACACATAATAGGCCTATGCCGTGAGGCAGTTGAAATATTTATTTTTGGGCCCATAATTATGATTGAAACTAATGTCATATAGAACAACACATTAGTCCACAAAATAAGTGCCGCTGCAGTGGATATTCCTGCAACGGCGGAAAGGTCTGTTAAAACGTGTCGATTACACCAACATATTTTGAGAGAAATTTGTGACGAGATGAACCTGCGTGTGACGTCACGGCGTTCGAGCGAGAGGGCGGCGATGAGATGAAGCCGCAATAAACACAGGGCGTCTGCGCCTATCTAAGTAGGACACAAAGTGATAACGGCATCAATGCTCTAACAATGGATGTACCAGATATGCTTCTCTTTAAAATACTCTTCTTTGCATGTCTGCTGAGGGACACTCGAGGTAAGCGAGGCGACCGCGACGAGTGCGATTTAAGTGGTGTGCAACGGGTGAATGAAGTAAGATGAGCTGCAAGATAGCGCAAGCTAGGACAAGCTAGCAAGCTAGGCTAGGACAAGCTAGCAAGCTAGGCTAGCACTAGCAGCGGGTCGGGCCTGCTTGTTATGTGGACCGCTGCATCCTTTTTTTGTTGGATTTGGTCCCGCTAACGGGTGACAGTTCACCGCAAAGCATCCACCGGCTTGCTTAGCTCCGTCAACCGGGCGGATTTCGCGGATTTCGCGTATTTACGTGAAAACGCGGTCACATTTGTGTTGCTATTGTTCGGTTTTGTTTTGGTGCAAACAGCGCCGACAGCCATTGTTATGAGTGGATACACGGAGCTAGGTTCACACAGCGCTAAACCGGAGCTAACGGTGTCTATAGCTTAATGGAACTGACACGCATCGTTTGATATTATTGGTATTATTATTGTTATTATTACGTTTACACTTTTAGTGTCATTCCATAGACTGACATTTGGAGACATGCTGTCATTGGTGACTTTGTGCTACTTATATGATGTGGTGATGTCTACATTATGGTGTCTGATCTACTACCTTTTATTGTATGTAATGATCGGTGTCGCATAGAGCTTGTTATGTGTGACAATGTACACTTTAATGCTGGCTTATCTGGCATAGCTGTGCATGCAATGCAGCAACCTATGTTGTTCTTTCCATGTTGTCGTCGTAGCATTAAGTCTTTAATTGTCTCTTCTATACGTTAGTACTATTAGAAACAGATTGATGTTTCAACAGCCCGTTTTCGTATGGGCAGTTTTCCCACAGTTCACGACTTCGCTTAATGTTAAGGTGAATTAATGTTGTGTTTGCTGTTCAAATCCATAACGCAACACAAAGTAATCTCAATGAAACATTTAAAGTGCAGACTTTAATATTTTATAATGGAAGCAGAAACCCGGTCTACTTTCCCTTATTTGTCATATGTAACATTGATTATAGCCTTATTCGATAGTTTGTTCATTTAATTTATATATTTTATGTATAAATATAATGGCAAATTCAGTCTATACATGTTATTACAAATATCTGAGGAATAAAACTTATGCTGTAGCCGCTTAGACCATATTCCTTAACTCATGTTTTGTCAAACATGTTTCCATTAAATATCCAAGCATGACATTAGAAATTGGCACATTTATATGAAAATGCTGAGCACCATCTTATTCAGGTGTGAACTGTTTTATCTTCTTGTTGATTCCCGATTGTCCTAAAAACTATTTGTTTGCTGTGGTATGATGCCAAAATAATTAACTTATAACTTGATTGTATATTGACCCAAGCCTAATGTATTAAGCTTTACGTAAAGTTTTAGTAAAACGCCTACAGCACAAAAGCATCCACTATAAGAAAATGGTGCATAGTACACTATTAGTAGCACGGCTTACATTAATACTACCTTTTACATGCAAGTCAGTGTTGTCATTGAATTGTATTGAGAGCAACGTGTTTTGTGTCTGAACCACACAGGATACTATGGGAATCCCCTGAACAAATACATACGACACTATGAGGGTCTGTCCTACGACACGGACACAGTGGAGGGCAAGCATCAGAGAGTCAAGCGGGCCCTCTTCCACGACGACAAGTTCCTCCACATAGATTTCCAAGCACACGGAAGGTATGTGATGGCTATATTATATTTATTTTCCCCTGGCATGTCACCATAATCGCCAACCACTCATTTTCCACTGCTTACGCAACGTGCCGCTGTGTGTAATTAGGAGTGACGCATGCTCTGGGAGAATAGAGTTTGTTTTTGTTATTTTTTTTGTAGTAGTGCTAGTTATAGTAGTCATTATATTTAGTGGATTCAATTTCCATTTGTTTTTTTTGGGTGAAGTCACGCAGCTGTAATGAAGCCCTGTGTGACTATCATCAAGAAGGGTGCTGTGGTGATTTATCTTGTGTAAAGGTGTCCATACTCAGTGGGTTGATTGAGCGGGTAGAGACCATCTGGCTCGGAGCTTGGCGTACGTTGCGCCTGTCTTCCTGCCTGTAGCATGGTCTGCTGTGCCAAAGATAGATGGATAGATTCTCTTCAGCGGGGAAGGAAATGAAAAGGAAGAAGGAACAACAGAGATAGGGCTAGAAGATGTCGGCTCCTTTGAACAAAAAGACACAGACACGGAATCCCCCCACAGAGCATTAGGGCTGGCGGATATGGCCAAAATCCTCTATCCCCATATAGGTAATTGAATATCTACATAAAGATATATTGCGATATAGCATGTTTTCTGGTAATTGTATCAATAAATAGTCTATATAAAATAACCACATGAATTAAATACTAATACAGCTAGAGCAGAGTTTACAAAGTTACATCACTTTACTGTAATGGAGCCTTTAACCTGTAAAATACTTATGCCATATTACGATATCCAAAACCTAAGATCTTTTATCACAATATCAATATAATAACGATATATTTCCCAACCCTACTTGGCATTGTTTTTTTTTATTCATATTCAATCGATGAATAAGTTGTAAGTGTATCATTTAGACATTTTCTTGCTGCCACACTCTTAGATATGCGTTGATGCTTCTGGAATTAACAGCTTTGATTATCGTAAGCTATTAATACCTCATCATCCTGAGAAATGCTAAGAAGGCCTGATGACATTTGTGAAGCTGTTCACACAGCGTCACCACATTACAACATTGCATGTTTTTTTTAATGTAAATGAGCGGTTGTTTCAAATTGTGTGCTTAACTGGAAGTGAAACATATTGCATTTTAATTTTTATTTATATGTTTACATATTCATTGATATATCTGTTCTCTGAATGTTCCCTATGTACCTGCATTTTAAAATCCTAATCTGTTATATCATCCTCCGTGCCCCGTATACGATGTCTCTCTGTCGGCTTTCGCCAACAACAAGAAAATGGTTTCAATATGTCCTCATTTTTCTGCTACTCAATAATTCAGCAGAAAACAATTTAAGTCATTCTTGAGCTTAACAGCCAAACATCCATTTGTATTAGATTTGTTGATTTGCATTTTCCTTGTATGACTGTAGCCTCGGGAGTCATGGTGACGCACGATTCGGTATATTATTCAAGTGTCATTTTAAATGTAACGTTGCCCTCCGTCTAATGAAATGCATTCATCACGGCAGACAATTTAACCTGCGGATGAAGAGGGACACCACCATATTCGCCCAGGACCTAAAGGTGGATGTCTCGGGGACCGAGATACCATACGATACCTCCCATATATACACTGGGGAAATCCATGGTGAGCCCCTTTTCTTAAAGTGTGTGTGTGTTGCGTAATGTTTATATGACAACTGTACTTTTAACGATGTGGACAATACATTGTTATCTTAAATGTAGCATTAGCTAGACTGCATGGACCTTGGTTACATGGCTCTCAGTAACGCCTGCGCTGTGTCGTCTCAGGTGAGAAGGGAACCCTGAGCCACGGCTCTGTTGTGGATGGCAAGTTCGAGGGCTTCATCAAGACCCACCAGGGCACTTACTACGTGGAGCCGGCTGAGAGATACCTGGACGACAAGGACGTGCCCTTCCACTCTGTCATCTACCACGAGGATGACATCAGTGCGTTTCCCTCACTCTCACACACACACGCACACGTACACGCAAGATGTGTGAGAACGCTTTGGCTAAGCTGAGACAGACTGGGGTGATATGTTTATGTACCACCCCACCCGGCCTGCATACCCAGGCTGCTCATTAGCTGACTAACGCGCCCGCGCTCCTCAGGGCTACATGGCTCAATTAAGCAGTCTTCACACTGTTGTCTCACACTCACACTCCACACACACTCCACAACAACCTCCACAGCACTGCACCCTGAGGTGTCAGGTCATCTTTGTAGACTCATAGAAGAAGGACAGTGGGGGGGCTAGAGGTTGATCAGGAAAGAAATGAAAGCAAGGGCTAACCAGATGAGTGAGGTGAGGCTCAGTGTAGCTTGTGCCCTGACATGTAAGTCTCTGGGTTATCTGGCTGCGAGATGATGCCTGAAATAGAGCGACTGACTCATAGGGTTAAGTAGCTAACGTTGTCCTCTGTAATCAGCCTGCCTCTCTCTGTCTGTCTCTCTCTCTCTCTCATTATATATCGCTTGCGCTCACTTTGTATTAATTGTTTACTGTTCATTATTTTGCACATGCTTAAGTGACTGACGGTCATTACGGGGACACACATTGGTTAAGGTTGGGGTGTGACAAAACAACAATCGTGTACAACACAGCCTTCATGGAAATTAATAATCAGGATACCAGCAGATTTTCATATCCAGACTAATATGCCCAATGAGTGATGGAATATTCAGAGAATTACCATAGAAACCAAACTCCCAGCTGTTAGCGTCTCTCCAGAGATGAGCCTTGCAGCTCGTTGATAGACCTACCCTGCGCCGTCTAATATGAACCTTAGCATGTATGTTGAAACACAGAGAGGTCTGTGTTTGTGGCCGTGGTGGTGAGCTGACGAAGCGTGTAACCTCTCCTTCTTTGCCTGTCTTGCCTGAATGATGGCTACACTGTAATAGTCGGCATGATGGATGCACCTGACCTCGACTCGAGGTGACACCTGTCCAGCAGCCCACATTCATCAGTAGACTGCGGACATTGTGGGTTGAACCCAGAACCTCTCAGCTGGCAGTCAAACACCCTAACCTCTACCTACCTCTCCCCCCCTTGCTCTCTCTCTCTTTTAGACTACCCACACAAGTATGGCCCAGAAGGTGGCTGTGCTGACCGCTCTGTATTTGACAGAATGAAGAAGTACCAAACCTCTGCTGTAGAGGAGCCTACGGTAAAACTACACCACCGAACACTCTGAATGAGTGTACATTTAAATGTGTTGGGTTTTTTTTACACTTCTATTTGCGTTTGGCATGTGCGTACTTTTAAATAAAAATCCACATTGAAGGTGAATGAATGCATCGTATCATGGAAGACTTGCCTATAAATAGCCCACATAATTTATTTAACCCACCTTCGTCCTGAAATGTGTAATGTTTTATTCAGCGGTCTGTTTAACCGTTTCTCCTTGGCCATCGCTCCTTCCCCGACAGGAGGAAGACTCTCTTGACCCCATGCTGCTGAGGAGGAAGAGGATGGCCCAGGCTGAGAAGAACACCTGCCAGCTTTTCATCCAGACCGACCACCTCTTCTTCAATTACTACCAGACCAGGGAGGCTGTCATTGCCCAGGTGAGACTACATCTGTCTCACACAAGCAGGATAGTCTAGGCTCTAGGGGTTCGTGTGTATGACTCCCAGATGAAAGGTTCTTGGTTTGAACCCCAATGTCCACAGTCTACCTGTGGTCATCCTTGAACCTCTAGCTCATTAATGACTATCAACTATCATCACTAACTCTGTAGCTTTGGGTAAGCGTCTGCTAAATAGCAGCTCCTAGAAAATACCAGGCATAGCCCATAAGTAGTACAATATTACATTTTGAATCCCAGCCCTAAGCAAAGGTTTTTGTCCTCAGATCTCTAGCCATGTCAAGGCCATCGATGCCATCTATCAGGGAACTGACTTCATGGGCATTCGCAACATCAGCTTCATGGTGAAAAGGATCCGGGTACGTTTTGGAGCTGTAAAAACATCTTAAAGCTTTTGAACCATGGTCTTTCTGAATGGATTTTTCTTGAATCACCTCCATTCCACTGCCTCTGAACTGCAGATCAACACGACCAGCGACGAGAAGGACCGGCTGAACCCGTTCCGCTTCAAAAACATCGGAGTGGAGAAGTTCCTGGAATTGAACTCCGAGCAGAACCATGACGACTACTGCCTGGCTTACGTCTTCACCGACAGAGACTTTGATGACGGCGTCCTGGGTTTGGCCTGGGTCGGCGCCCCTGCAGGTACGGAGAAAAATGAAACCAGACAATGATTAGGGGGCGGCTTGTCTGGCAACCTGGTTCGATCCCC
>OMKP01026404.1:0-13894 GCA_900302375.1 Bathygadus melanobranchus
CATTGAGATCTCTTCATAGAACTGTACATATATTACCAATATATTCTTGTCATTTGGAGTCACCGATCATCATACACACACACATCCGTGCTCTAGAGCGAGTGGGTGTGGGTTAGGGTTAGGGTCACAAGGCTGAGGACCACAGGCAGGAGTTACACCCAATCGCTGTAGAGCACGCGCCAGTTTAAACTGCAAGGCGCCTTTTTATGTGTGCAGTCTTGGTGCGTTCATTGACTTTGGGGCCACAAGCACCAAAACGAGTGGCCCCGACTGGGGTTAGAGGCTAGAGACCTAGGGTTCTTGCGGAGGAGCCATGCAAATAGACCTAATGATGATGATGATGATGATGATGATGACCACTCTCCATTGGCTCGACATAATCTCCATCGTTTTGTTGAGCAGTTCACATCACCTCTAAAGTCCTCTCTGCTTTGTCATTTTTGGACTTTTTTTTAAATTGCCTTTTTATTTGAAGCATTGTTGATTCTAAAATCCAACACACGTTTCTCTCGGCTTGGTCTCGTCACGAGACCTGACCTCCCTCTTATATCTCAGTGTACAACCTAACTGCCATTTTATAGATTATAGAACATTCCAGGTCTTTCATTTTGGAGCTCTTTTCCCTTTAAAATGTTTGCTTTTGATCATTTTAACAGCTGAGGGGTTGTGTAAGTCAATCCGTGGGTAGATTCTCCCCTTACAGACCATGGTGAAACCTTGAAATGCTGCCTCATGCATCGGTCTCATCTAAAAAAAGAAACACAATTTGTTCACACTGAATTTTTACATTTAAAGCACAACTGTTTGCCAGTGTGAATGTCCATAACATGTTTCAGATTCGACAACAACCCTTCACCATTTCCAAATTCATCCCACTGAAGCTTTTTTCAATCTATAGATCACTTTTAACGCAATCTTATTTCATGAAATGCCTTTGCAGTATCCTCAAGGACTTGCAGGTTTACATTTATATTCATTTCATTCATTGTGCTGTGCATGTATCAACGTTGGGGTGAGTTGAACAGTGAGCCCCGTTTGGACACATTGCATTTGTGCGTTGACTCCATGTTTAGGTTGTGCAACCAGTGATACATTCAAGATGCTACCCCCAAAAAAGGCTACACTGAATCTGATTAGCCATGAACATTAATTATCTTCAAAACTATACAGATGATAATCATCTGTATATGTCATCAATCATACATATATAATTATATATATGTAAAGCTACAATTGTATAGCTTACATAATAGGTCACTAATTACGGAATGGTCTTGGAAGGAATGTGTGCAACATCATTATAGATGATTATAGATTATAAATATAGCAAAACAAATATGAATATAGAAATATATAAAAGTGTGTTTTCAAAATAACAGCTCCCTACCAGTCCAGAGAAGATACAAAAGGGATCATTCTCATCTGTATAAATGAGTGGAAACTTCATGGTTCAACTTCACGTCTGAATGGTTTTTATTGTAAACGGCAGGTGTCTAAAAAACAAAGACAGATGCATTATTTAATAGCAGTGTTGAGATTTAAGTGTCTGTCACGGCTTCGTGGAACATCGAACTTCTCTTTGTATTATTGGACTCCTACTGTTTCCCGTCCTTTATTTAAACGCTAAGCAAAGCATTTTAACTTGACTACAGTCCACAATCTAATTACCTAAACTGGCGTGAGGTGTGTAAAAGTCAATTTGCTGCGCTAAGGGTCCATTTATTTTGTTTAAAGAATGAATCAAACTTTAAATTAAAGTAAAAATGCTAGTTTACTCTCAAGTTTGACCTAAATCATTATGAGTAGAACTCTACTAGTTGTAATTGTTTTATTTTTGCAGGGCACAGCTCAAAAAGTAACAGTTTTCACAGACAGAAAGGGTTTGGTAGTCGAGGCCTAGCGTAACAGAATTATTATTTTAGCTTTATTAAAATAACAATTATAACTTCACACAGAGAAGATCACACATAGGGTTAATGGTGGGAAGCCCACTGCCAGGTGCGGAATACAAACACCAGAAACGGCACAGAATCATGAGCACATCTCCTCCAAAAGGATCCGATTCACCGACACCAGATCACGATTCACTGTTCACAATTGCGTGGGAAAAGAAATCAGTAACATTCACAGATCAGATCCAATCAAAAAATCTAATCAGGTCAGATAAAAGAAAACAATGTTTGTTTTTTTGTCCAAACTGCCATTTTGTAGGATAGCAGCCATATGTAGACTTGAGACAGTTAACAAAAAATAAATAAAAAAAAGACAGCCCACTGCACTATGTGTACTCCAACGTACGACCCCGGTAACCAATGCCTTCAGTGCTCAGAGACACGAGGCGCGCCGCTCGCGTCTTGCTGGAGTTTTTAAAAGAGGGGCGCAACGTCTCGGGCGTCTCAACCAAGCAACGCGAACACATCGACTAAACACACAACCGAACGGTCAGATCGTGAACACACGTGCAGTTGTGAACATGGGCGCTCCGCGGACATGGGTGAACCCCCCCGCCACTGAAAATTCCCATAATAATAGGATTCAAACGAAGTGGACATCTGTGATCGTCATGTGACTCATATGTGAGTGTGCCGAAAGCGCCGTCAATTATTGCCAAATATTTCTTTGTGTCTTTGGTTTACACATCACACCGTCAGATCTCTGATATAGATATAAATATATGTAAATACAATCTAAAGGTTATAAGTAATAAGATGACAACCCTGTGTTCTTGGATCCCTCGGTAAAATATCGTGAGTAAGAGTCACTGAAGTGACAAATGGTCAGCAAAGTCAGACAGACGAACATTTCGTACAAGCACATTAAAGGCCTAGAAATGCAGAATTCAATGTAATCCGTAAAACAAAAAGTCAACCTTTGAATACCGTTAATATGTGTCCTATCTCGCCATATGTCCCCTGTTGCCCTTGAATTTGAAAATAATAAACAAACAAAATAACCACATCAATGTAATTGTTGCGTAGTTGAACGTGACTCGCCATGAAAACGCAAACTATTCTAGTGGCCCTCAGTTGTTCTGTTGGATTCTCCGTTCAACTCCAGATCGTACGTAGTAGATACATATCCTAGCTTCTGTTACAGGGTTCTTTTGTATTATTAAATTATTGTTGCCTGAGCAACAGTCAATTGTGTGTGCAAAAAGTTAACAAAGCAATAAGTGTTTTGGGATACTTGTCTCTTTTCTCTCCCTGAAAAGCACATTGTTATGCTGGCCGCGTCCATGGAAATGCTGACTGTTGGCTCTACAAAACTGGACTGAATGGCAAACATTCATGTGTTCTCTCTAAAGCTAAATCTAGGTCTTGACGCTGTCGATATGATTGCAATGCCATTAAATCAATGTTACAAAGAATTTATCACAATCGTCATTGTACTGTGCTGTAGAAATTGTAGTTGTTTGTATGTATGCATAGATTCTCTTTGTGGAAGCATAAATATAAAAGGTTATATTACAAAAAAGAAGTGTAAATGAACAATACTGTATGTTGTCTTTGATTTTGTGTATTTTGTAAATGAGAATGAATAATGGGTAAATACATGTTAAATACAGGTTATGAATAATAGTTAAGCTAAATGTTACAATGTCAATTCTGTTTTAAGGTGTGTGAGATTTTTTCATATATTTTATTTGTTGATTTTTGGTGGGGGGGTTGCTGTTGTGCAACTGACCCGTTAGATCTGCAATGAATAACAAAAGACCATGAATAAAAATAACTCTAAAATTAAAATGTGTTCGTCATAACTGTTCAACAAGAATGTAGAAGAAGTGGAGTCTTTCATTACATTATAGGCCTAAGGTATGGGGGGTTCATACGTATGAACATCCATGCGATGGATGACACGTTTTGACTACAAGTACCACAAGTGCGGATTTCCGGCATAGATTTTTATGACGCAACATCCGTTATTGAGCACGTCCAGCGACAAAAGCTAGCATTACTAAAGGAAAGGGTGAGTAAATGTACATCACTAACCACATAACACAATGTGAAACGTACAGCAATGCCACGTTTCCTATCAATGAACGAACATTAAAAAAATATATTCTATAATTGTTCTGTAATTTGCTAATGGAGAAACGTGTTTTAAATAAGCTAAAGGCTGTATATCTACCAGGACCTTATCATACAACCATGACCACGACTAGTTAAACAGAACAAGAGATAGTTATCTAAGTAGTTTACAAGTATGGCTATTTGGGGTTTTATGTATAAATATATAATACGACGATGTTACTTGGGTCTTATCTGCACGTATGACAAAATTCCCTTTGTCTGTTAAACTGCACATCCACAGTTTACTGGTGGAGTGAATCAGACTTGATTCTCCCATCATTAGTGGTGTCCCACCACATATTCTGATGCTGGCCCACGTACTTCTCTGTGGCCGGCCTGTCTCCACCACCCTCCCCGCCTTAACCCGCCCCCTGGCCCACTCCACGCTTAACATGGAACGTAGAGACGGCCATCAGAACCAAGCTGACCGGCGCCCTCGAGCCAGAGCACCTTGAGGTCCACAACGAGAGCCGCTGGTACTAATTTGATGATACGCCAATCAGAGAACAGATACGCACCCACAGGCAAACAAACACACATACACATACACGCGAGCACACAGACACAAGACTGGTGTTTATAACTGGGATGAAGGGGCAGTCTGTTCCATTACCAGACGTGTGTCATAGTGAATTAAGATGTGCTAATAGCGGTGAGGTCATTACCCAAACATTCTTACACTCCAGCAGACGGGCCAGACGAGCAAGTGAGTAAATCCTGCAACAGCAACAAAAAAATACAGTGTAATTGAGTGTCTCAGTTGTCCTTGTTATGTTGTAAACTACCTTTCCTATCACATGCTGAGTGTTGCCAAAGAGTGTGTCCATAGTTTAACAAAAGCAAATTTGTTTGGTTCTTCATCTCACATTTGCCCGAGCGTTGTTCTTAAATCGTTTTTCTTACAGTAAAAGGTAAACCAGGAAATCCTTGTTGTGACCCTTATTGCCTTCACCTCCATCCAATAAACAGTGTAAAATCACAACAATATCAACACCTCAAACTACAAAAATACTTAAACCTGCATCGTACGTTTTACCATTAGCAACCTGGCTTGGGTTGGAGCAGTTATAGCTATGTTTTTAGATTCAGATCTTATTTTTTTTTCACGTGTCAGACTTTTGGCCTTGATCTGGCGTGGGGGGCGTGGCATCAACTAAAATGGGCGTGGAATCATGAGTGACAGCATAACAAAGAAGGCTGAGGACCTACGTTGCCTTCAGGAAATGTAGGTACTGTGAGAAGTATCACCTAACACTTTCTATACACCATATTCGTGTGATTGGCAGTGAAAAAACTGATGTCTGCACAATCTGACAGTTTATTGCTCTTATACTACGATTGGTGCCAAGTGCGATCTAAAATAACTTGCTAAACGGAACTTTGTCCCCCACACTAGATCAAGGCCAAAAGTCTGAAACGTGAAAGAAAATCTGAAACCCAAAAAATAAGAGCTGAATCTGAAAACATAAGTGAAACATGAAAAGAAATCATTTATTCAAAAGAATTCCAGAATTGAATCGAAAAATTAAATTGAAAAAACTTTTCCGAAACTTTTTTATTTTTCAAAGTTCACATCAAAACTTTCAAATTTTAGTTTTTCAATTACAAAACTATTGGCCCTGATTTAGCACCATATACACGCAGCACTGCTTGTCATGAACTGAAACTCCCTCCCACAAACCCATCATTTTTGAAAGAGGATTTCAACAGGAACAACGCCAGATTTAACATTTATTTGAAGGCAGAGAGCGATCTGACCGTGACATAACACAAAGCACAAACGTTATCAGACGTCCACAACTCAACGAGTCTGTGATCCATCTTCACTCAGTCACACATCCAACACGCATCTTCCCTGGGTTCCACCAAGTGACCTGGTCGTCGTGGGTTGGACGGCCTGGTCTCTGCTGGTCTCTCAGCTGCAGGAAGTGGCAGGGATATTACAAGATGCTGCAGCTACAGCTCGCCACCTTCTCGTCAGAGCTATTGATGAACTGGTCTGACGCCTGTATCTGGACCAGCGTCCAGAAGTTTTCGAAGGTGATGTCCCGACCCTCCTCCACGCCGATCTGTTTCAACAGCTTCTGAAGGCCCCCGTCCTCACTTACAGTCTGCGCACACGCACACACACACACACACACACAATGAAGCAGCACGTGGGCAGCAAACATCATGCCTCGAAAACACCAATATATTAAAAATGACATTTAAAAAGAGAAATATGGCATGAGACGTCTATATTCATTGATATCATATATTTACATTATGAATAGCTGCCTAGTTGCGTTACATTTTTTAAGATAAAATGTTGATTTGCTAATGGGTTAATTCTCCCTTTAGAGATGGTTCAGTGAATTAATTAGGTCCTCTAGCTGTGGTTCACTAAAATAGAACCAGATCGTGACAATACAATAGAACCAAATCGTATCCTAATAATTAAATTAAACCAAGTGGATTTAATTCTTTTTTTAAACTAGCATTTTTTGTGCACATACAAGTATTTTCAACGAAATGATCCACATCTGTCTGATTGCCTTTGTCCGATCACAGCCAAGTCATACTAATGAATGAAGTGATGAAGGAGTGTCACACTACACATGTGGTTAAGCTCATTTCCCTCCGGGAGATGACAGACACATCAACCTGTTCATTAACATCTTTTATTGACCCTCAAGGCAAAGCTTGACAGCTGAGTGCCCACAACTGAATTGTACAGACTAAGCTGGTGCTTATTCCCATGAAGCCTGAATTACACACACACACACACTGTCTTCAGAAGAGGGAGATTTTGGGTATATACAAAACTGATCGACACGTAGCCATCTCCTACTCTGTACAACCAGGAAGTGCAGGTAGAGAGTAAACGTATATGATCTGAAATCTAGTCAAGGCAGACACTGCAGGGAAGATTTCAAACACTAGATGGCAGTATTGTTTTTTTTTGTTTTCTTCACTTACTTATACAGTGTATATTGTAGGAGTGACCTGTAAGTGTGGAGGTAGGACGCCTAACCCCTACTTAATGCTTAGCGACATGGATCTGAATTCATAGTCAAGTCACGTTGGATAAAAGCATCTGTGAGTAAATACTAGGTTGAGTGTGGAGGTAGATTCAAGATTCAAAGTTTTATTTGTCGCATGCCAATATACAGTGTACATAAGCAGTGAAATGAGGGACCAGTAGGTGTGGAGGTAGGATGTGGAGGACATGTAGGTAGGTGTACTGTACCTTGGCCACAGTGGGCATCTGTTTGGAGACTAGTGCTTGGAACTCTGTGCTGTCCAGAGTCTTGCTGCCAGCCTTGGCCTCAGAGTAGAAGCCTGTGACCAGGGTGTTGAGAGCCAGCTCCAGATCTGAGTACTGACACAGCACAGCCATTACAACTCATATCGAAACGCATGTCAGATTTCACGACTCTTCACTCCTATCAAGACCATTGCCTCATTTTTTCTTCTGCGGATAATAACTCTTATTGTGTATATCAAAACATTTTCAGTATATTTTTTAGTAGTTGTTGTTGCGGCAAGGTACATTTTCCGCCTGGGATGAATAAAGTAGGCTATTATCTTATCTTCAGTAAGTCAATAAAGTGGGCTATTATCTTATCTTCAGTAAATCAATAAAGTAGGCTATGTGGGGCGGCACCCTGGCTGATTAAAACATGTATTTTCTGTTGAAAACACTCTTTACTTACTTTAAGCATACAAAATATAGTGGTTTTCACTCAAGCCCATAGGCTACTGCCCTGATACACAAGGAAGTGGGCTTGGGGCACCAAGAAATATTGCATGGCCAGTCACTGTCTACATTTTTCTGTGTTTTTTTTGTAGCGGGCCGTCCAATGCGGCAACCCACTACGGCGCTAGCCGAGTTGTGATTGGCTGCCTGCCACTGCTGTCAAGGCAGCACTCAACGCTGTTCACAGTGAGAAAAATGGCAGCAGCCAACGCTTCAGTGCCTGTGCCCCCGGCAGCAGCAAACTGTACAAACTGTGAACTCTGCCTTTGTCTACTTTTACTATTTCTTTTTGGAAAAAAACATCTCCAGGGATGGGCAATATATGGATATTATATAGGTATCATGATATGACACTAGACTTACACTTTGGATATCGTCATATGACAATATCCAATATCGTGATATGACAAAAGTGTCGTCTTTTCTTGGTTTTAAAGGCTGCATTACAGTAGAGTGATGTCGTTTTCTGAACTTGCCAGACTGTTCTAGCTGTTCTATTATTTGCCTTTACCTACCTAGTCATTACATACACATTACTGATGATTATTTATCAAACATCTCATTGTGTAACACCAGTTATTTATTAAAGTGGATCACATTTGAATAATAGAGAACATATTGTTATCAAATGTGTTTATGTTTTCAAACCAAGTTTTCATGGGTTGGACTGTTCTATCTGCCAGCTTTTAACAGAAAGAAGTCAGATTGGATGATATTTTTTATTTACATTTACATTTAGAAATCACAAATCAAAAAATGTTGATTTGTGTTGAGTGTTTGTTTGTTGTATATTTGCATTCTTTGTCGCATGCTACAATAGCGGCAAGATGAGCTGACGAGTGAAAAAACTGACGAAAAAGTGTTCATTCCATGTTGACGCTAACGTTTGCTAACTGTCAGTGTTTACTTAGTGGGAGGGTCGCCCGGTGTCACATGACTAAGCCATTCATTCTTCCAAAGGAACACACCTGCATTGTCGGAAGCCATTGGTCAACCGCAGGAACGGTTAACACCTAATTAAACCACATTCACTAGACGTTATACAGTAGCCCATGACCAATGTCTGCTTTATAAGTTATGGGGACTGTTATCAACTAGGCTAGCAAAGTAACAAAAATTCCACCAGTAGAAGACTGTGGTTGTACTGGGCAGCTCCCAGTGTCCACCAGTAGAAGACTGATTGTAGGCTACTGGGCAACTCCCAGTGTCCACCAGTAGAAGACTGATTGTACTGGGTAGCTCGTAAGTGTCCACCAGTAGAACACAACAGTTTTATTCATAAAACATGACTGAAGCTTAGTCATTCTAAAGTTAAATATTAATAAACTAGATTAGATGTGGCCGTGGGCGTCACCCAAACCTTTCAAAGTTGAAGTCCTACCGCGCAAATAGCCTACGTCTAGAAGTAGCCTAAGTAGGCCTATGAATTACATGTTATATTTGTTTTTTACAAGTAACATTTTTATTGTGCAACGTTAGTCCTATGTATGACGGTGTCAGGAAAAAAAGATAGGCCTACCGGTAAGCGATAACGTCTAACATTCCTGCATAGTTTCACCGATCAAACCAGTCGCACCCAAATCATAGAAATGACCGCCTCTTCCAGACTATAGACATACTTGATACCCAGTACAGGATCTATGGTACAGGTAAGATCTGACTGTATCAACTTAGTTACATCTGTACCCTTCATGTTATGTACGGAAGAGAAAACACGCAGTGCAAGCCATTTCCTCAAACCATCAGACCCACTTGCAAGACACCTTTAACCGAGTTTAACTTCATTCGTAACTCTGGACAAATTATCCTAAATGTACATCTTGCCTACATGCAGCATATGCTTTTACGAACGTGTTTATCCAAAGCGATTTCACAGGTGAGGCTGAGAAAAAAGTTTTCTAGTTGAGAAACGCACATCTAAGGAAAGAGCGCGCTATGAAACTATAAACGTACCTTAATGGCCATCCTTGCTGTTTATGTCAGAGCTTAACTGGAACCAGTGGGCCTACTATGTTCCCACGGTCGTCCGCGCTCCGCATTTATAGCCGCTGCTTTGCTCCCAGAGAAACATGACGTCATAATGGACCTGCTCCTGCACAACCACCTTAACCGCCGCTCGAGCTGTGTGTAATCGGCCCCCAAGGACCACACGCACGCACACACACACACACGCACTGCTACTTTTCTGCTACTGACATGACATGCCACGCCTTTTCTCAATAGCCAAAACTAACCAAAAACGGTTCTTCATCCAATGCAAAAAAACCAAGAATGTAGCTACTAATTTTGGATGTAAGATTTCATTTACATTTAGCTATTTGGCGTATTGAGGACTGTACAGAGTGCTAAGGTCTATATTAGCAGTCCAATCAACATCTTCTGGACTTGGATTAATAGATAGTAGGGGGATGGAGGGTGCGAGTGAATTAACAGGTGTAGTCTTTCCCCAAAACTTACGTTTATAGAACTCCATTCAGCCTTCAAGACAATACATTTAAAAGTTGGTTTGATGTTTGGCCAAACTATGAATATTGTTTGAATAAGTTTGAAAAGAGCTGCGTTGGTTGTTGAACACATTTGTTTCTATTAAGCTGTCTCTAAGGTCATCAGGGTCAGAGAGATGCGATGTATGGGGTCATCGTTTTGGTTCAAGTCAAAGAGAACCGTTGATTTGTTTCTGTTGGTGTCTGATCACAGATGATTTCAGCAGAAAATCAAGTACAATCCTTATCAATAGAATAGAAAAAACATGCAAACGCATGAAAAACCGATCCAGGAGAACCAGTTCTGTCTGTGTGGAGAACATCTTAGGTGGAAACTGTACTTCTTCACAACATGAACACTCGTTGACTGAAGACCACACTCTGTTATTATTGATGATTGATTGATTGTGTGTGTCTGTGTATACATATATGTGCGTGTGCGTGTGTTAGCTTACAAACAGGTTTCCCTGTAGTAACATTTTGCTGTCTACTAAATATGTAAATAGCCGGCGGCTAGGATTCATGTACAAAATATGTACACAGTAGTACATAATGTATGCATGTAGTACAATAGCCACCAGCCACCTCATGAAATAACAACACCAGTTCAACATCTGTGGGCTGAAAGTGAGTGTATTTTATGCTTTGGTTTGGACCCGTGGTGGTTATCGTCTGGAGGGAGGGTCAACACCCAGTCCAGGGACCAGCAGGGGATTCCAAGGCAACAGAGTGGAAGGAGAGGTCGCTATCAGACTGGTACTGGCTGGCTTGGTGTAGATCACTGGTGATAGAGAGAGGGGTGAATGGATGGATAGATGGACAGACAGAAAATAACGATTGCAGAGAGAAGGATTGATAGGTGGATAGAACAGTAGATAGATGGAAGGAAGATGCATAGATACATAGATAATTAGATGGAATGGATGGATAGATAGGTGTAGAAAGATATATATATATAGAGAGATATAATTTATATAGATAGATAGATAGATAGATACCAGCTCTCTGCCTCACAAAGCACACTGGCGAAACTACAGCTGGTGTCAGAAGACCCAGAACATCCCATCATGGAGTGTCTGGTCTCCATGGTGTCCCCAGGGTCTGGTCTCGTTCTCAGCTCCCAGTGCTCCTCATCGCTGGAGTCTCTGTCACCACAAACCAGTTGAAACCAGTTCAACTACTGACGAACCAGGAGACCACCCACTCCGCCACCACTGGCAGATGTTAGTTTGAGTTTGGGGCTTGTTTAAGGAACTCATCATGTCACAAGTATCATTTGAACAATTGTTCAAGGGTTTGAACGCATCAAGTAACCTATACACTGACACAGTGACGCAGCCGGTGGCTACTACCAAAACTTCAATCTTAAGTTTTCCACTTATGTAAGTATTCTACTACTCTACTCTTCTCTACTATATTCTAGTTTATCCTATCCTATCCTGTTCTTTTCTACTCTATTCTATTCTATTTAATTCAGTGGAGCACAGCTGACAAGTTTTGATTTTCCTACGAACCTTTCCTCCTCCTGGTCCTGCAGGAAGGTCGGAGGTCGTGAACACAGCACACAGATGTTTCCTAGC
The DNA here is from genome assembly GCA_900302375.1 of Bathygadus melanobranchus. Classification (NCBI taxonomy): domain Eukaryota; kingdom Metazoa; phylum Chordata; class Actinopteri; order Gadiformes; family Macrouridae; genus Bathygadus; species Bathygadus melanobranchus. The sequence continues at coordinate 11,873 of OMKP01026404.1, forward strand.
GTCTGGGAACAGCAGCAGCAGTACAGAGCTGTAAAAAATGCCATAGTCTGAATGTCTCAAATCTCCAAGACTCACTGTTCTGGACAGGAGTATTCTCTATCCTCTTTCCTAGATATATAGAAATAAAAAGACGATGAACAAATCTTTGTACTAAGGATATTTGCAAAAGGATGTCTATGAATAAGTAATTTAGCAGACACTTTTATACAAAGTGACTTGAGTTGTCACTTTGGATAAAAGTGACAGTGAATTCAGATCCATGTCATCAAGGAGCAGGTCGGGGTTAGGGGGCATCTTGCTCTAGGTTGACTACAGGTAGACTGTGGACATTTGGAATCAAACCCAGAGCCTTTCAGCTGAGAGTCATAAAACCTAACCATTATTATGATTCCCTCTGACATAGTTAGATGTGTTGACTGTAATTCAATTATCAGTTTCAGTTATCAGGTTATACTCATAAATGGCACATCTACCTTTGCATTGCTGTAAGGGACAGGTGACCATGTCCGGCTCCGCCCCTTTCTCTAGGCAGGTGAGACAGGTGACTGCAGACCACCCCAGCAGACTGGACAGGTGAGATGCACCTGGTACACTTGAAGAGATACAACATGCTGGTCCAATCAGAAATTACCAGTAAAAGGCAACCAAATGCTAAAATCAAAGCACATGGACAGCAATTCCCCTTTCTGATTGGCTCAATTTAGTGCCAGGTGAGGATACTGGGTACTGCTTTATCCAATCAGAAACAGCATAAACCACTTTGTAACTTTAGATTTAAGATAAGATGCCCATACATGTTTCTTCGGTTTTGAAAAGTGCAATATTATTAAAACAGTCGTTCTGGACAGGGGGAGGTGTGTTACCGGAATACAAGAGAGAGGAGCTGATCCACAGCACCTCCTCCTCCTCCTCCTCTGCTGTCCGTTGCCCTGGTTACAGAGCTCCGCAGAGCATTTCCCAGAATCCTCCTCTGGTCCAGGATGTGAGTGTGGAGGAACCGGATCCGCTCCTACACACAAGAGAAGATCATAGCTGTTCTGTTCCTCTAAATCAGTGGTTCCCAACCCGTGGGTCGGATCTCCACTTGAGGTTGGCTGATATGCAGATGATGACGTATACAGTGTAGATATAAACACAATTATTGTGATTTGGTTTGTCTGATTTGGTTCATATAGTCCTGTATATGTGAACAGACCGCCAAATGATTTGTAGGCCTATGACCTACTATTACTAATGACTTGATCATCTTACAACGAAGTGTGGGGAAGCAGATGCAATTTGTTGTTGTAAGAATAGTCAGAATATGTTGTTGCATGCCCAAAAAGGTTGGAAATCACTGCTGTAAGAGAAGATGACCAACTTTGGTCAAAATAAGCCGAAAGGAACACCTATTCTACATTAGCCTGTTAGCTAAGCTGTGTTAGCCTGTACAGCTATGCTATGTTAGCATTTACAGCTAGACTCTGTTAGCTATTACATCCGTTAGCATTAACACCTTTACTATTCTAGCCTTTACTAGCCTACGGAGATGTCGCCCAGACTGATACAACCAAGATGCACCACAGAACGCCACAGGAAGTCCTTTCTCCCTGTGGCCATCAGACTTTATAACTCCTCCATCTCAGGGCGCGGGATGGACCGATGAGACACCTGAGGTCCTCGATGCACTAGGCAACTTTACTGAAACTTTACTGAAACTACCTCAACTTTAATTTATCTTACTGTAGCATGATTGGGGACCTTGCACCTCCTCAATGACACTGTACAACATTTATGACATAGTTATATTATACAACTTAGTGATTTTATACAATATACTATACAACAGTTTATATTATACAGCATAGTTATATTATCATACCGGTAACATATATATGTACAGTATATATGTTTGCACCTTGGAAATATCTAATTACTATATTTATTTATCATCCATATACTGTAAACTCTGCACTGTAGGTTCATGTCATAATGTTGTACAGCGCACCTTAATGTACATAGCTTCATATTTCATATTTTATT
>OMKP01026407.1:5030-15873 GCA_900302375.1 Bathygadus melanobranchus
GATCCACATCTAAACCCAGGTCTCTCCTCCTGGGTGGACTCCTCTCATGAGAGGAGAAAAGAAGAGAAGCCATACGAAGGAGAAGAGAGGAGGTGGAGGAGGAAGAGGAGAGGAGGAGGAGGAGAGGGGAAGAGGGTGGATGAGAGGGGAGAACAAGGGGTGAAAATAGAGGAGGAGAGGGGCAGAGGGTGGATGAGAGGATGAGGAGGAGAGAGGACTGGTCTGGTGTTTGCTCTGAGGAGTGTAGGAGGAGTTGGATGCAGTGGACAGTTTGTTCAGGGAAAACACTGCAGTCGGTTGCAGTAAACTGGCTGTCAAACATGGTAGAGACGCCACTGATTTATGCTCTCTTTCTCTCTCTCTTTCTCTCTCTTTCTCTCTCCCTCTCTTTCTCAGTTCTTGCATTCGCACCTTTAACTCCCTCTCTGGCTTTGTCTCTCCCTCGCTCTCTCGCTCTGTCTCTCAGTTTAAGCCTCACCTCTCCTCCCTCGTTCTACGTAGTAATAGAGACTTTATGCAACTGCTGCCACTGGAACGGCTCCACATCCGTCACTGTATTTTCCAATCCAATCACACACAGAACATGCACACATACACGCTTTCACACACATTAATAATAATATTCAGACACGCACTATAACACCCACTCAAACACACAACTCAGTACACACACACACACACACTCAGCAGTGGTCGTTTAGCCAAGCGGTCTCCACGGTAACCAGTGGAAGCCTTGTCAGTAGAAGTCAGGCGGTCTCCGCTCCATCCTTCACTGACTGCTGCTATTAATAGAACCTGCTGATCACCACTGTTGATCTACTGATTCAATAATGGCGAGAGAGAGAGAGAGAGAGAGAGAGAGAGAGAGACTTCTGTCAAACTCAGAAACAAACTCCCCCCCGGGGGGCAGGGCTTAACATTTAGCTCGCTAGCTCTGAGTGGACCAGAGCGCTGGCGTCTATTCGCTCGTGGTCTCAGTGATGATGTCTGTCTGGCCACCGTCTGTCTCCCATGATGCACTTCACCAGAGTGACCCCGTGTCACCTGACATCCAAACACACTCCAGATTCAGGGTCTGGATCGAGGTGAATCTAGATTAAGGAGTAGTTCTAACATCTTCGGCTAACATCTGGACTGTGCACCTGAACTATGCACTATAGGCCACTTGGGTGTGAGTAATTAATGGTGAATAATGGTATGTTGTAGGCGGTGCCTAGCTGGTGACAGACAGCACCATCTGGGGTCGGTGTAATCAGGACTCCAACGTGAGGCTGGCGTTTTCACCTTTAAATCGTCTTGAACGCGGATCTTTGCTGTGATCATGTAGGACGGTACTCTAAAGAGCTGTAGTAGTGACTTCCTACGGTCATGCGCGTATTAGACAGGATGTGACTGGTGCGTTTGTTAGTGTGTGTGTGTGTGTGTGTGTGTGTGTGTGCTTGCATTGCCCATTCATTAATATTTATGTCTTATATAATTTGTCTTGAGTATGTGTGTGTGTGTGTGTGTGCATGTGTGTGTTTATCTGAGCGTGGGGCTGTTGTTTACCTGCTCACTAATTGGTCCGTGAGTGATGACACCAGTAAACCACAGAGCTAAGTCCTTCACTTACTAAATGTCTATTAGCAACACACACACACGCACACACAAACACACGCCTAGACACACACACACGCACACACATACACACACACCCAACACTCATGTACACTCTGCGGTGTGGATTGGGAGTCCCAAGGGGGCGGGGCTAACGCTAGCAATTAGCGTGCTGAGTGGTTGCGTTGATTGCTTCATTATTTTAAGCGTCTGCGAGAGACGAGTGATGGATGCTGTGTCTCTGACAGTAATCCATGCTAAAGCTCCTTAATAACACATCACCACCAGGGTATTGCTTCACGCCCATGCTGTCTGCGATGTTTACACCCTGAGGACTGAAAGATGTGCGTGGTTACTGGCAGATGAGCCGTGGATCCAGGCTAGCATGATGCTAACGCCTTTCCTTTGCAGGAGATTAGCAGGCGTGGTGTAATTACTGAAGCGTATATGCTAATGTAAACATGAAGGCGTCGATCTGAGATGTGGTAAATGTGATCTAAGATTTGGATTCTGAACTGAATAGGAGACACACTGTTTGAAGGATAAGGTGTCATGACATAGATGTGTCTTTTAATATGTATACAGAAAATGTAAAAAGTGAATTTATCCTCTGGCTTTTGTTATTTCTTGTCAAACAACAATGTACCTATCACATATACTATCGCACACACTATTCCACACACACTCTCACTGATTTCACTTTGTTGACATCATGTGATTTCATGTCCGTCTCTAAATCACATCTAATTGGTTGTATGTTTCCCCGCTAGCAAGCCTTTAGGCCTGAGATAACCTTCTGCAGCCACATGGCTCCATCTAGCTCTCCTTTCAAACTAATCTGACCCAGTCCTTGATGGACCCTCACTATGAAATGTCAGACCTGTCTGCTGGTCCTGCCCTCATCTCCCTCCAGGTACAGACACCATCACCACCTTCACCTTTCCATTAGCCCCCACCCCTCCAAGCTAACACCAGACGTTTAATCAGGAGTGCCCGCCAGAGCCCAGGGTTAAAGGTCAACTCGGTCCTGGCTCCATGTAGTACTGACCTCTGTGTCGGCCTGACACTCACTCCTCAAGGAGCCTTGTTAGGATGTGCTCGCTAAACGATGTGTTATTGTACTGTTTAGTGTGATGAAGGTATGACAGCTGACTGAATCAGCATTATTGCTTCAGTATTGTGGCACATTTCCAATGTTAGGGTGTTCAATTCAACTGCCAGAAGGTACTGGGTTCGATCCCTAATGTCTGCGGCCTAACTCATGGCAGACCAGCTCAAATCTGGTTGAATGGGGCGTTTCACTTTCTCTCACTTTAAATTTGTTTCGACCAATCATGTTGCTGGGGGCGGGGCTCTGTAGACACGTGTTACATGGAACGGGTCTCTACTGGATACAATGCGTAACTCCGCCCCTCGCACTTTGTGGTTTCCGGCCTCTTAGCGTAGTCCAACGTCTGGATCCAAGGACACGCCCCTGAACCCCCACCTGCTCCTGGATTACACCAGAATTCACCATACATCACTTTGAAGTTTGTGTTGTTTTTAAGTGTGTGTGCGTGTGTGTGTGTGTGTTTTATTCAGTTCACTGTTATCACTTGAAGTGGGAGCAGAAGTAGAGGGGTGGAGCTTAGAGAACAATACACCCCCATGACTTGAGCCCACTATGACTCACTGCTCTCTCTCTGTCTCTCTCTCTCTCTCTCTCTGTCTGTTACGTTCTGTCACCCCAGCTGGGGCTGTGCAGCGCTTGCTCTCTCCAGTCAGGAAAACACTTCCACCCTCCTCCTCCCCTCCCTCCCCTTCCTCTCTTCCTGTGATTGTCACCAGACCACAGGTCCCATATGTGTGAAGTAAAAATGTCCTGCAGTGTGTGTGTGTATTCTATGCATGTGTCTATTCCTGTATGTGTTTGTGTGTGTTCCTGTATGTATCTGCATCACTGTATGTGTGTGTGTGTGTGTGTGTGTGTGTCCTGTATGTATCTGCATCACTGTATGTGTGTGTGTGTGTGTGTGTGTGTGTGTGTGTATCTGCATCACTGTATGTGTGTGTGTGTGTGTCTTGATGTGTGCAAGGCGACAGGAAGTCTCGTTATTTCCTGGTAATGCAGACTCTTTTGTTGAAACATGGAAGTCTACCTCACACACATTCCTCCGTGTTCTCTTCCTGTCCGCTCCCGGACATCGGTGGAGATCCCCGGTACCACAAACCCAGAGTGGATGAGATTACAGCGTGGCACTCTAACAGGAAGGTCTTACGACACTACGATCCCCTGGACAACTTGGCTCCTTGCAAGTGTTGTTGTTGAAAGGGGAGGATATCCGTGATCACGACGGGCTTGTGACTCAACGCCACATCTGCTGATCTGTGATGCCAGGGATCGCGTGGTACGAGTTGAAATTTGGTGTCTTTGGGTGGCCCCACCCATGGGTGTGCTAGCCATGTAGGCAGTTCACCTTGCAACGATCCAGGTTCATTTCCCACCTGTGGTAAATGGATTATTTATATAGCGCTTTTATCCAAAGTGCTTTACATTGCCTCACATTCACCCATTCATACACCGACGATGGTGTCAACCATGCAAGGTAACAACCAGCTGGTCAGGAGCAGTTAGGGTTAGGTGTCTTGCTCAGGGACACCTCCACACTTAGGTAGGGGGAGCCAGGGATCGAACCAGCAACCTTCTGGTTGCCAGTCTCTACCTCCTGAGCTAGTGCCACCCTCACCACCAACCTGTGGTCCTGTTCTGCTTATCCTATTTTAACAAGAAACGGTCCCTGTAGACGTGTGTTTCATCCTAATCCTGTCTTGTTGCTTCAGACCCCGACCCTCCCTGTGTCATCTGTTATGTTGATTTAGGAAAGGGGATTAAGCTTGTTTTGGGGTATTATGCCATGGGTGTGTGGGTGTGGCAGACTCAAAAGTACTTATGTCTCCAGATGACAGAGATCATCCTCTAATGGGTGGAGGCCTTCAGAGAGAGAGGTACCAAAAAGGGTTGTCCTCTAACGGGTGGAGTCCTTCAGAGCGAGAGGTACCGGACAGGGAGTCTTCAGGGGAGGCTTTGAACCACTGCATCTTTAATCAGCTACACAGAAACCCCGCAGCTATCAGCTATCAGCTAGAAGGCCTTTCATGAAAGTCCATGATACTCTGTCAGCAGACTTTCATCATTTAGACAAACCGCTCTAATAAATCCTGAAAAACAGAGACTGTGACAGATTTACTGCTACCTCACGTTCAAACTAGTGTGGATACAAGGGTGTTTTTGCTGACTTTCACTGTCCTTGGAGGTCGTGTGACTCATGGCTGTTTGGGGTTGCAGTCCAAGTAGCTCATTACACTTTTACTTGACAGCACATCATGGGTGACCAATGGTCACTGGTTGTTCTACACTTGCTCTGAGCAAGATCCCCAAACAAAAATATTCATATTCAATATTCAGTCAGCCAAGATGACTCTAGCAGGTCTTGCATGAGTGGTTCCCATCAGTCTGAGCTTCCAATCCTTTTACTGGGATTGGCCATCACCAATGTGACTTTGTTGATCTGATTGTGAAGCCGTTCAGATGTGTTCACACCTATATTTTTAGCTGTCTGGTTGTGATCGGGGTTCAGATGTATTTTAATGGCAAGTGTGACCTGGTTCAATGTTCCCTCTCATCGTGTCACAGTATGAAGCCTCATACTGAGGCAGGTCTCAGTATGAAGCCTCATACTGAGGCAGGCCTCAGTATGGGGTGGTCAACCTCTAGACAGGGGGAAAGCGCTGCCTGACAGCGCCCCAGGAAGTCACCGCAGCGATTGCTGTGTCATGCTCTTGTTCGGCAGCATCCACAGGGCTGTTTGTCTCAATTTAACAGTTCTGGAGACATGTCACATTCTACTGGCTCCCTGGAGACATAAACAACCTTCTGCTCCATCTGTGTTGGGAGGGCGCAGTAGTTGAGCCATCTGATTGGCTCAGACCGGATCAGGTGACACGTGGGTAGAGCTATCACACTAGCTATCTCACTTGGTAGAGCTATCTTCCTAGGTGTGTTTTGGTAAAAATGACATCAACACCCACAATAATATTAACACTGCTGCCCTGCAGCAACATCTGGAGTTGGTTCCCGGGTGCTACCCTGTGGCAGCCCACTGCTCCTAGGTGCTAGGTCCTAGCTCCTAGCTCCTAGCTAGAATGGGTTAAATGCAGAGGATGAATTTCCACATGGGGATTAATTAAGTATATCACATATCACTCTGACAGTGTGTGTGTCATCATGAAGAGGTTGTTTGTGTGTGAGCAGGGGGTCGCAAAATAGTGTCTGAAGTTAGGTCTTTGGCTCCCAAAATCTCCAAAGTCATGAGACTTTTAGCTTGAAGCCCTGAGCCAGGATCCCTGGTGAGCAGGAAGTAAACACGAGAGAAGAAAGAAGAAGATGGCGACGAATCGTATTAAAGACCAGTGGGGCTTCAAAGTGGAGATATGGGAGATGAATGTGGGCTAGCCATTAAACCCTGCTGATAAGAGCCCCATGTCACCGATGTCACTTCCTGTCCTGATACAGGTAGTCAGCGATTAGAATCTCATATAAGAAAAAGTACTTGCATATGTTATTCAAGTAAAGCTATCCCCATAGAAATTAGTCCTTCGAATACTTTCCCCTTTTTGGATTGAAATGGCCTTCCAACAGTAACAATATTTGGAAGGAATTATTGGATTCAATCTCGATTCTCAGAAAGCCCAAGAGTTACTGAGCCTTAGACGGACCAAATAAAGCTGCTATCCTCGGTCACCTGCAACCCAGTCTCCTCCTTGTCACCATGACAACGGGCACATTCCGCCCATCAAAACTGAAGCGTACAACACGCCATGATTGATGAGGTCAGAGTGCAAGGAAAAAAACCTCAATGGTGCTGGTCCCATGAGGATTCAGATTATCCTTAGCTCCCAGTGTCAGAGGCTACATGCTAATGCTATCTCATTAGCAGCAGCTTAAGCGACGCGCTAGTGCATGTGTCCTTTCTGCAGAGGCTGGCCTGAAGGCACCGTCATGCTCCTGGGTCTGGGTGTGACCCGGGCTAGTAGGAGCTGGACTTATGGACTCATGATGTTCTGATGGGTTGAGATTTAAAAGCAAATGGAATGGAGAGTTCTGTTTATTGTCATCTGAACCTTAACCCAGAGAATATTATACTAACAAAGCTACATGTGGGTCACGTCAGGACAACCCAGCCCAGAGAGGTGAGGGGTGGTGGGGGGACATTTACGACGTAGACGAGCAGCATGCCAATGCTGCGTCTCTGTGCTCGGTCACCCCCAGGGAGGGGGAGGCTGTCTCCCTCTCACCAACGCCTCCCATACCGCCGGACCAAAAAACCAGACGCTTCTCTTTTGATGGGCTCGTATCTCTGATGGATGGCCACTCCACGGCCCACACTGTCTGACGCCTTAAATCAATGGAGAGTTAGTGTACAATGTGACTGCATTCAGTGTGTGTGTGTGTGTGTGTGTTTGTAAACGTGAGTGTTTGGTGGATGCAGAATATCTCCTTCAATACATTCATCCCCTTTAGTTTAGCATTATACATCTATAAGTACCTATTAAATAAAGCGTCATACATAATATATATATAAACCTATAGGTTTATATTTATAGAAGATGACAGTTGATTGTGTTTATGGCCTAGCGATCATGCTAGCAATACATAGCAAGCAAGATGATTGACAGATACACTGGGACTACGCAGCTAGACCCATGGCTAAGAAGATGATTGACAGATACACTGGGACTACATAGCTAGCCTCATGGCTAGCAAGATGATTGACAGATACACTGGGACTACGCAGCTAGACCCATGGCTAAGAAGATGATTGACAGATACACTGGGACTATGCAGCTAGCCTCATGGCTAAGAAGATGATTGACAGATACACTGGGACTGGATGACCTGTCGCCAGTCCTCGCCTCAACAGGAGGTGAACGGCATTGTGGGGATTTAGCGCCTTTTGTTAATGTGTTGCAGTGCGACAGGCGGGAGCCCTGTGTGGATGCTGTCACTGATTGATGACGTAAGACAGTCTAGTGGCTGCCTTAGCAACTGGTTCTGCTCAGGCAGCCATTTTGGTTCTGACAGCGCTAACTCACATAGCGCAGCACAGTGACTCAGCGTTGCATCTGTGAGTTCAGCCCGGCGAGCAGGCAGGGAGCATTGGAAGGATACTTGAAAAGTTGTTCCAGCTTACTATAAATAGTGCACAGCAGCTTGAGCTGCCTCTGTTTGATTGAAGCTTGTTGTTGCGTCAAATCGAGTTGCGATCATTCAGCTGGGCTTGTGTGGGCCAATTAGGTGTGACTTGGTCTGGTGGCTGACTCACTGGGTCCAAGCAGGTTGGTTGCTGTGATACTGAGGACTGTTGTGTAAACCACAGTCTCAGGTGATCAAGCGGATCTCAATGTTTCCTACGGTCATGAAACCGGTTAATCGTCCCTGTGAGTTGGGGGCCAGGTAATGCGTTGTGGCCCTCATTACCTGCGGGGGGCGCTACCTGCTCTCAGACTCTCAGAAGGAAGGATCCAGGAACTTCAAAAGACAGAATAGACCCCCTGCTGTGAGTGTCTCCCAGAGGTCAGGCTTGATGAGGAGGGGATTGAAGGAGGCAGGCTTAACAGAAGTTCAAATGGAGCCCAAGATTAGACTCTGGTTCCTTGATGTGCTGTGGAAGAATCCAGTGATGCAACAGGCTTTGCACACACAATGTTGATGAAGGTGCTAGTTATCAGCTGTGGATGAGAACAGAGGACTGCTCTACTCCAGTCCTCCCTCTGTCTTTGTGCAGTGTATCCGGGCTGGAGGCCAGGCTGTAGGGTCTCCCCCTTACCCCTACAGGACCAGAGAATACAGGGAAGTACAAAATTAACAGCATTGTTGTCGAGCAAAGAGAGATGGTGTGGGTGACGGATTTATTTCAAGGTGCCATGTGTCGTGGGTGACCTTGGCTCTGGACTTTAGCACTGCCCGCCTTTTTCTTGAAGCCTCTGCTTGTCCTTATGAGTAGATTCAAATATGATGTACTATTAGCGTTGCCATGGCAAATCCATCCCCTGTGTTCTCAGTGATGACCCAGCTGTCTTGTGTGAGGAGTCCTGAAAACAAGCTAGCTAGCCTCTCTTTGTTCACCGTTGTAAACGGCTCCTATTTGACCTCTGGGTGTGTGACGTTACAAGCCATGTCAAAATATTTTATATTTTATAATATTTTATATATACTGTATATACTTTATATTTTTAAATATTACTTTAGTGACCTTCTACAATCTTTGGAAACCATGACAATTCGAGTTGTCATGGTTTCCCCAAATATTCTAGAAGGTTTCCCCACCTTCTAACTAACCAATATGGCCGCTCGGTGAATAAGGGCTACATTATGCAATCGGAAACGTATCAGTTTGACAGGAAGTGAAGGTGATGAATGTAACAACAAGGGAGAGGAGAAGAATAAGCGTTGTCATGACATCTTCCCTCCTCCTATTAGTGGCGGGGGGTGGTCCTTCATATAAACCGCCAGCGTAACCATTGGTGACCGCCTCCCATACCGTGGCTGTGACCTGTCATGTTGCATTATGGGACACCTGAGCTGTGACTCAGCTGCTCTGCTGGAGGTGTGCTGGACTGGTCAGCCTGTGGACCTGTTGTGTACTAAAAAACACACAACGCAGGTACACACACACACACACACACACACAAAAGATCCGGAGGCCAAGCACATGCATGCACAAACGTGAATTCACAGAGACGCACATTACATTCACACATGTGTGTTTAGTTGTGTTGAGTTGTGTGTTTAGTTGTGTTGAGTTGTGTGTTGAGTTGTGTGTTGAGTTGTGTTGAGTTGTGTTTGTATGGTCACAGAAAACCAGTTAATCTATTGTAAGTGATATGTTCTTTATTAGAGCAAAACCGGTCGCCGCGGGCAACAGTCAATATGTTTGTTTTCCCACAATTCAACAGGCAAACGCCGAGCATTTATACCGCTGTGTTCATGCTGTTACAAAATCAATGCAGGCCGGGTAACGCACCCCCAAACGGCTGTATATTAACTCAGCAACACAATTAGTGGCCATCAAGCCACGTCTGGTTTACATGTGCATGTACTTTTTTCGTCGCTTTGGATAAAAGCGTCTGCCAAATGCTCTAAATGTAAATGTAATGTGCAGCCCCCTGCTCCACATCACAAGAGACCACTCAGAGATGGGCTGAGGACAGCAAACAAACCCAATGTTTTGAACCAAAGGAATCAAAGCTTTTGGACTAACTTTCAGCAGAGAGTAGAACTTTCTGCGACAAGGGATGCAAACAATCGATGCACTGTTTCTGAACTATCTGTAGAGACCGTGTGCTTTTTACCGACCGAGTCTTTCTACCTGCAATACTCTCTGGTCAATGTCTAATGTCCTTTAATCAGATAACTTTAGACAACGCCCACTCCGTCACAGGCCCCGCCCACTTCACGCCAGTACCCATGTACAGTCAGTCTGCTGACGCCAGGTAACCACAGGCAACCAGGACAGTTCTTCTTCCTAGAAATACAATCTAACTCCGTCCATCTCTGATGTTCTGATTATCCGGGGCCGATGATGTACCAGATGACTCGGGGCTTGTTCTAATTGGCTGGTGCGACCTATGGCTTCCTGTTTTTGGCTGCAGGGTAATAAGGAGGCCGGTTCCTTGTGGACCTCTAGCTGTTAGCATGTGTTGACCTAATCACTGCCTGTCACCCTGAAACACGAGCAGCATTACAATCTGACGGTTACCTGAGCTGGCGGATTCCTGTTACACCTCACGTCCATTTGTTTTGTCCCTCTCTCTCTCTGTGTATACCTCTCTGTCTCTCTCTCCTACATTACATTAGGGCATATAGTCTCTTATCCAAAGTCACTTCACAATAAGAGCATTTGTCTTGATTCTTTCTCAGCAAGGTCATCAGTGAGTCAGTGAGTAATGACATTAGTGGAGCCTCTCTCTCTCTCTGTCTGTCTGTCTGTCTGTCTGTCTCTCTCTCTCTGTCTTTCTCTCTCTCCTTATCACTATCACTCTATATTTCTGTCTTCCTCTATCTCCATCTCAGAGTTCATATATATTTATTATCGTGTGTGTGTGTGTGTGTGTGTGTGTATAGTGTGAGTGTATGTATGTGTATTGCAGCATGATTGTATCCATGGTGGATACTGAACTGAATTTTTGACTTAATAAATGTATTATA
>OMKP01026412.1:0-13522 GCA_900302375.1 Bathygadus melanobranchus
CATCAGGTAGATATCGAAGAGCAAGAGCTCCCCCTTCTGGCTATCTAGTCTTGAAATGCGTTTATGATCGCTACAGACAAGGTAAAGGTGTGGTAGCTTAATAAAAAATACATCGCAATAATTTACATTATACGTGGTTCAAATAGTGCCAACTATATCTATGGAACTTGCTTTGTATGGATTGATTGTATTGTAGAAGGCATGGTTTATCTTAGGTAAGCGTCCATGATCACACAACCATTTGAGTGATTTCATGTTCTTCAGGTGGTTATTCCCGTCTGGAGCTCGTCGCTCACAGCTCAATCATAGAGCGTTCACTAACATTAACTATTCATTAAGTTCACCTGTGTAACCGCACCTCTGTATTAAGGCGCACACGTGGGCTTTGCGTCCTGCACCGGGACTGCGAAAGAAGGTCGTGTTTGGCGCAGCAACTTTATGATCTCTTAATTTCATTTTTTTTGTTAAACGTCGCAACATAAGAACCCGCACTTTGTCGTTTGCTTTTTGTGTTTTTATTTTTGACTAAACAATCCGGACACCAGTGGCCACCAACGTGGAAGCGTCAACGAGGAACACCGCAGTGAGTTACCCGCTTTTTGTTATTATTATAACAGCATCTCCTACTTTAAAGTGGTTCTCACGTGTTTTCTGTACATGTGCTTGTACTGTTTGGTACACTTTTAGTTGGTGTGCCAGTCCTTCAAACACCTACTCCCTTGTCATCAAACCATCCACCTATTCTGTTACCTAATGTACAACCAGTCCAAATGGTAGTATATTCTGAGCAATTTATCAAAGTAATTAAGACCACAACCCCTTGTGCCTAAACAAATACAGCCACTTACCTCATAATCCTTTGGCACCCCCCAACGGGTTTCTCTCCTCCCTGCCAAACATTAAATAACAGGGACTATCCTGGGTGGTCAGCCAAACATTGTTGGCTGGAGGTATTCATCCCATTTTGTAGGCATTTGTCTGGAGAGTTGGTTTTATGCTCTAAATGTTTTGAGACCTGAAAATGTTAAACAGGAATTTTTGTCACCAATTTGCACCACATTTGTATACAAAATAAAGCATACAATGGGTCACCACCTCTTTGTTTAATGGTTTATTAGCAGGGGAAGGAGATTCACTTCCAGTGGCTCTGGGGCCAACCGCAGGCCACCGCAGTATCTTGGTACACCCTCAAGTCTGCCTCCACCTCGTCATCCGGTGACCTCTTGGGGTGAGTGATGTTTAGGGGCTGACTGACCTCGGGCGCAGCGACTGTTCTGAGTTGCGGATTTTAACATTTTGGGCCAGTTCACTTTCCATTATAAAAAAAGAACACAAAATATTAATATAAAAAGTATACATTATTTTTACTAGAAAAGTAATAGCGCACTGCATTTAAAAATAAATAAATAAAAGGTTTTGGAAAAAAAGGCTCTGGAATGTAACACTATATAAAATATAGGTTACACTGAGTTTCACATAGTTTCTAATAAGACTGTAAACATAATGCATTTGAACTTATTTCAAGCATACACTAGGTCTCGAGTAGATGCGTTTTTTGCAGTACTGGCAGCAAAGTGATTATGACACAGCGGGCACCCAATTCAAATTAATGGCACTTAAAACAGGAGAGGAAGGGGTACAATGACATGAGAAGTTAAACCTGTAACCATTTAGTAATGACCAGTTTTCCCCTTTGGGGCCCCTATGGGGGCTTTCTATAGGGAAGCGCACAGTTGGGCTTGCCCACACAGCCCCCTTTGGGCCAGCCCATGCGGGGCCAACAGCAGTTTTGACATGAGGGTTTTCTGTAGGCAACCCACTGTTGGCTTTCCCACAGAAAACCCACATGGGCCCCCTGTGGGTTAGCTCATTAAAATAACTTCATTAATTCCCCTCATTGGATGACATTTCCACAAACAATGCTGCCAACAATGGAAAAACAAAGATTGGGAGAAGGAGAAAGAACTTAAAGAGATTCATATTCACCATGCAACCTAATGCACATCATACACATAATAATGCCCAATGCTGTCACTGGTTCATTAAAAACTGACTCGCTAACTTACTGTGTTCCTTGTTATAAAAAGAACACAGTATGCAGTTGCTATACACCAGGGCATCTGGGGCGGTGCCTTGGCTCTGATTGGCTCCCCAACAAAATAAAATAAATGCATATTTTAAAAATGTTTGTCTTTCATTTGTGGATAGTGTTCAATAGATGTGTGTGTGTGTGAACACTTCGCTCCGACAGCTCCGCTATCAATTTAATTCTACGTCTTCATGTTGTATTTGGAACCTAGTGTGCCGCCATCTTTGTTTACACCAGGGCTTACGTCATGAGAAGATGAGTTTTTGACTTTTGACAGTCAAAAACCCAGTTGCCTATGCTTTTGAGCCAATAAGAGCAAATATATTGGTAAGACCTGTTCCCATGTTGTCAGACAACAGCGGTGAAATTGAAAGGATGCCTGAACCTGAAAGTCAATGCATTCAGAATAATGGGTGGGGCCAGCTTGTATCCCAACTCGTGTGGAGAGTGTGGTGCCAAGAGGACCTCAACCTGGAGCATCTCGTAAGAGATCGCTGTTACAACCGGTCCGACATTTCAGATATTGTGTAAGGAGAGAAGTAGGAGACACTGCAACGTCCAGTCACCAACAGCAGGTAAGCTTGACGTCTTTCATTTGTACAAATGTGAAACTGGGTGAAGTCCAATTGGATAATTCAGTTGTCGCATTGATAATTTAGAACTAACATGGGTGGAAGAAGTACTCAGATCCTTTACTTAAGTAAAACTAATAATACAACAATGTAATGTAAGTTAAAATATTATTGGATTATTATTACTATTGCATCAATGTGTAAGAAGCCTTTTCTGTTGTACTATTGATAGTTGTGATTAGTAAAGTAGTAGCTATACTACAAATGTAGTACAGTAAAGGTACCTCAAAATTGTACTGGAAGTAAATGTAAAGTTACATTCTTTCTGTCTAAAAGTTAACATTAACTTCCTGTTGTGGAAATGCCCTAACGGTCGCCCAGACTTTGTAAATTTCAAGAAATATGGGAAACAGAATATTTGACTAGAATGGTGTTAAGCTGAACTAGACAACAGATCCCGCCTCACAGATCAGCATCTGCTCTCTGAACTAAAAACAATGCCTATTTTGCTTAGGTTTGGCGTTATAGGCCTTATTGTTGTCCTGCTAGGCTGTTGGTTTAGACTATAAGTTAGGAGGCATGGGATGAAGCAAACACCAAATGTGGTTGTTTATTTACAGATCTAAAGTGTTCAGGGCATACTGCATTAAAAAAAACAACAACCCATCAGCAGCCCAGGATCAGCCACCATGACCATTATCAAGTGAGAAATGACCGGAACGAAGGGCAGCCTTATGTAGTGTGAACCCTTTGATGCTCCTAACAGGGGTGCTCTAGGGTGACCTATGCTACATACAATATCAATGCAAAATGCCTAAATATATATAATATGACAATACTTACATCAACAATAAAGCCAGCAACCATAAACCTAATATGTATATATATTCCTCCTCCCTACACAATCCTATTGGGTGGAATGATAGATGTTTGGTTTCCCCAGGGACTCTTTTTAACCTGGCACCCTGGGAGTCGGAGCACAGGTAACACATTGCCATGCCGTTCACAATATATGTGAAAACAATTAAAACAATACTGCATTCAATTAATGTTGTGTAGCCACAGAATAGCCGGTCCGAGCTCTGCTACTAACATCAGGTAATTGTATTTCCCCAGGTGACGCAGCCAATCCAACCTCCCAGCATCCCAAATATTACATCAAGTTAACAGCATGTCGTTAACAGCAGAGCTTTCAATAAAGGTCTTAAACGTAATGGCAGTTTTGCTGGTACGAATTACCCACAAATGGGGAAAATGGTAATATTTGATCTGTGCATACATGCAGTATTTTATTTAATAGTCACTACTAGCATGCTTTCTTCAATAAAAAAATGATTGTCTTATAGAAGTTGATCACTTTCTAAGGGGATTAAGTGAGGCACTTGAGGGTTGGACTAAAATATAGTCCCTAACTTGATGAGTCTGGTTTCCTTCACTGAACCAGACATCTCTCATGCTGGCCTTCATAATGGGGACTTATTTATTTTATATTGAACATAAAAGTGTCAGTTTTCAGGGCCAGTTAGAATCAGTGTTGAGCTGGTTCTAGGAATACGTAATTGTTTCACTAGCTTCTGTCTGTTATTAATGCCCAGAACAAGCAAGTCGGGTGAAGATGGCCTCCTCCCCTATAGCCTTATAGCCACGGTAAGATATGTGTACAATTATACAAAGTATATTACTGCTGCATAGTTTCCTCCTTCATCATATACAATGTGTTTTGTGTATTACACTAGGGGTGTGCACAAAGCGCTGATGTGCACGGATAGTGGGTAATATTTTCCTATTCGAAGTTGCCAGATAGTATTAGGATGCAGGAATTAAATTGGAGTGGGGAACTATTTCATTTCATGCTCACTTCTGTTTATTTTAATTTTACTGCAGGAGATGGAGAAAACATTGCCTGCTCCCCAGGTGCAGGCAATGCTTATTGTGTAGATATAGCGATGGTAACAGTGACCCTAGCTGTAGTTTGCTCTGCTGAAAGTGAATGTTGCACTTCATTGCTCAGCGCCATGCGAGCTGAGGGCTGCGTAGCCTATGCTAAGCCTCTCGGACTGCGACCACCACACGTGTTCCTACGCTAGTCACACAAGTATGCATCTTGCATACTTGAACTTTGCCTTCTGTTCCATAAACAAAATGGCCAAATGTATAGTAATGACTAGCGATTGAGTCTCGCATGTCCACTTGTTCTCATTCATAAAGTAACAAATATAATCAATGGTTTCTTTATTTACGTTCAGATTAAATAAATCAGAAATGGCAGTTACAGAATCCCTCCTGATAAAAACTTAACATAAAACTTGTTAGATCTTGACTGACTTGTGTACTTTGTTATAACAAAGTATATTGTTATAATTTGTAGTGTAATGCCCAGAGTTGAGCACCAGATGGTGCTGTAACTGCTGTTTTTTCCCTGCAGAGCCCTCGACTTGCCTAATCGCCCTGGAGCGATGGGGATGTGCAGACGTACCTTTACTCCAAGTCAGTACTACTCGTCAGTTATACAGAGGGTTGGCATCTGTAATGGCGTTATTAGTTATCACTTGGCAATGGATACGCAGATTTATAGTCTGGAAATAGTACTGACAATTTAAGTTAAAATATTACAAACATAATCTTCAATGTATTGCCACATATAGTACATTTACATTTAGGGCATTTGGCAGACACTTTTATCGAAAGCGACTTACAATAAGTACATTTGTCGAAAGAGGGAAAGAACAATATATCGCTGACGGTACAGTAAGATTTAAATAGAACAAGTTTCAAGCACTTATGATTGTTAGGTCAATTGAACAAGTTTCAAGCTCATAATTGCTAGGATGACCCAGGATACAATGCTAAGTGCTATTTCAAGTGCCGGGACATACACTAACATACAGGATGCTACATAGTGCCAGTGAAAGAGGAAGAAGAAGAAGAAGAACAGCTCAGCTCCTGTCCTTCACGGAGAGGAAGTTCATCTCTGTTGGGAATAAGAAAGTTGGTATCCTTCACTGGGCTTCCTTTAAAAAACAACTGGTGACACCCAAGAAACAAGTGAATAAGTCTTTGAAGAGTGACGAGGAGGCTGCAGCAGAGAAGCCAGCAGAGTCATCCACCCTGTCCTTCACTAAAAGCACAATGTTTGAAGCAGAACTAACCCTAATACTGACAATACTGGAACCATCATTTGATTTGTCATGGTCTCATCTTTTATTTCTGTATAGCTTGTCTGTGAGCCCATCTATTGTGCTGCTAACACCCCAGCTGGGAAACCTTTTTAAGGTTCCCCCTTCTCCCCCATTTGAGTTTAAATCCCAGAGGGCTTAAAATGCTTGCCATTTGCTAACATTTAACACTTGCTTCATAAACATAAGGATTTTTGTTGCTAGAGGCGAAACGTGTTACATACAGGAACTCTTATGTTCAGGGAGTTTGGATGGAAACTATATCCAGGGTTATGGGTTAAAGGTATTTGTGATGGGTGTGGCCATTGGACATTTTGTATTTACGTTAATTTATTTTAAGTGCTTTCAAGATGGCTAGATGGGCGCAGTTCAGCTGATCAATCACCATTCAAATTGCAATATGCTTTTGGTTGTATTTGAGGACTAGTCAGTAATCCATTGTCACATGCATATCTTAAAATTCTGAGTTTTTAAGCATAGTGACACTTTAGGTCACCGAGAGCTTACAGCTGGGGGATTTTACGACTAGGATACATTAAGGGTTGTACTTTGGCTTGTTTTAAAATGATCTGCAGACTCAATCTTTCTGCTTGCTTTAGCGAAATTAGAAAAAAATACAGGTTATATAGAATGAAGGAATGTTTTGTCTCTGTAATGCAGGAATTATCCACATGATGGCAGAATAAAACCAGCCTCTAACGCAAAGGCCTTTAGGAGATAATGAACCCATGGAAAACCTGTGTGACAAGTGATTGATATTCTGTGATCCTAATATTTTCCATGAGTGTTTATTAATTCAAATATTCTTGTCAGTGTATTCTCAGTTTACCAACAACATGGACTGCAACACTGCAATTTCCCTTTGGGGGTCAATAAAGTACATCTTATCGCTCTATGGATTGTGTATCTTGTAAGGAATACTGCAACAGGAAAGTAATTTGTAGTACTCTGGGTTTTTGAATGGGTCAGAAAGTTGCAGTGAATTGAGGTTTTGGATCTTGTAAGTTATTTGTAAGCCTGTTAAGTGACATGTTTGCATCATTAATTGGGAAGCTAATTAATACGTAATTATACATTGGTCATAAAGAGCCAATGTAGCCATGAACTTAAAGATAGTGTCATTTATTAGAAATACTGTAGTCATCCATCAGTGATTAGTGAGTGAAAGGCTCTGTGTAGGAGTTTACTCATTTCTGATCCCCCTGGGATCAGGTCTGCATTGCATGAGCAGGTGTATTTAATGATGGATCTGATCTTGTTATTCTTATAATCCTGTATCCCTTCCTTCAACCCTCAGATTATATTTTATGTTTTGGTACTCATATATATGAGGTTTGCGATGAGTGTGATTAGCCATTACAAGCTGTTTCAAAATTGGTATGTGACTAAAATTGTCATTGTGACATACATCTGGGTGGACACGCCCACTAGTGATGTCATTGTCACAATTACAATTTTAGTCACATGGCAATTTCTAAATTGCTTGTCACTCTCACACCTGGTGGTAAAATCGTAGGCAAACCAACTTTAAAAAAAAAATCATTCTTATTAAAGTATTAATATGGCCAATAAGTAATCTCTTCCACCTACTGCTCTCATTTACTCCTGTGTGGACATGGTAGATATGATGGGTATTAAAGGAGGTTTTAATATAATATAGTGTGTGCTTGTCTGCTCTGCCTGAGAAAGCCCACTGACCTCCATAATCCTCTTCTCTCTCGCTCGCTCTCTCGCTCTCTATTGTTGTCATGGTAACAACAGCAACGAGAGCAGGTGAGTGGTTGTGTCTTGGATGCTGCTGGGGGTAATGAGTGAGGTAAAACACCCCCCCCTCCCCCTCGTTCTGGTAAGTGGTCATGTGAAATGAGGAGGAGGAGGTTCCATGGAGGAAGATGGTGAATCATCTTTCATTCCATTACCACCACTCCACCCCCACCCCATATCACAAACCAGCTGCTGTTGGTGCTGCTCCACCAACTTAACTTCACTATGCTGGTAGTGTGTTACGTCCCTGTGTGGATTGTGGACGTACTACGTCGGGCTGTGCGCGCCTCCTCCCTCTCCTTTGTTTGCAGCAGGTAACCTCCCCCTCCTGGAAGCTGGGCGTGCAAGACCAGCAGAAAGGAATTTGCTAATAACGACTGGACTTTAAAACAGCCCGGCGCGCCAGTCGGGAGAAGATAGACGCGCTGCTACGATGACTGTTGTGTAGTGTCCTATTAGCTGCGTGGAAAGCCTGTTCTCTTGGTTATCCTTATTCCGGGAGTTTAGTGTTGTATTTTCTTTTGACAAGCGAAGAGTAGTTTAACTCATTTATATTTGGGATTTGTTTGGTTGGTTGGTTCATTGTTTTGGCCGGGCCTTGTCTAAATGTTTCGACTAGATCCCTAGTGCGTTTCCGTGGGTAATGGCCTCGTTTGATGTAGAAGGGTTTTTGTTTAGCCCGACTTTAGAGAAGTTTGAAGTGTCGGAAGGATGATTTATATGTAATTGCTGACCACTTTTCTAATTCTGTTCTGCTCACGGAACGGGAAGGGGACGGAGGTCGGTGGTCTTCCACTCCAGCATCCATGTCACTCCCATCCTAAACGTAACCCCACCGCCCCACCATAGAGGCACTCGGATTATTAAAACTACCACCCCCCACCCCCAGGAAGAGCTGTCACGAATAATGATGAGCTGATCTGTATGTGTCTAAGGAAATGTTGCATTGAAGGGAATTTATGGGTGCATTGTTATATTGAATCAAGGGGGAGTTCAAATCAATGGCACACTTTTCAATTATTCTTTATGATGATGATAATTATATTATTTCGTCATCATCGTCATTCATCCTACCGTTGTCTGTTTTTTTTATAACGGTTAATTAGGTGTGGGAAAGAGCATCCTTTAATACTGATTAAGCCAATTGTCTACAAGTGGTATTCTTACCGCT
The DNA here is from genome assembly GCA_900302375.1 of Bathygadus melanobranchus. Taxonomy (NCBI): domain Eukaryota; kingdom Metazoa; phylum Chordata; class Actinopteri; order Gadiformes; family Macrouridae; genus Bathygadus; species Bathygadus melanobranchus. The sequence continues at coordinate 8,773 of OMKP01026412.1, forward strand.
GTTTTCAAAGGGAGATGGTTTTAATTGATCTTACAGCGTCTCGAGGAGGCGATCAAAGTTGATTATATATATATTTTGTTGCGTGCCTTGCGGGGGTGCTGTTGGCGTCACTTTCTGTTAGCCCACCCTGTGCCCCCCTCCTCCTTCTCCTTCACTGCTGACCTAGTTACTGCCAGCGTGTTTAATTGACAATAGCATATTATTCATTGTCTAGTAGTCAGTGCCTCCGTCCATTTGTCTACCGCTGAACGATGGAGGGAAGACCTTCGGCCTGTTTTCGGGGAAATGTGAGAATAGAAGGAAGAAAGCCAATGTGTATGAATTACATCGAACAAGCTTCCGTATAAATGTGGTTGTTTCCTACAATGTGACAACAAATAAACACAGCCCACAATGTAAATGAAGGTTAGTAAAAACATGCAGACGCAAATGACTAGTAATACAAGTTGAGCGTCAACCATGAATGAATGAACGTGCGTCCTCCACGCTTCAGAGAACGTCGATCGTTTTTTTTCTATATATATTCCATGTGCTTTTACGCGTCATAGCCACCAAGCGACAGCATTTCCCAGAGTAGAACCCCCCTCGTCTCCTGGTATTTAATCACATGTTGGAGGGGTGGAAGTTGCAGCTTCATGTCACATACATGCCAACAAAGTGATGGCCACGCAGTCGCCAAAGTACAGACGCAGATGATACAGACGCAGAGCGAGGCAAAGTTAGCGGCGCAAACCAAACTGGAGGAGCACTCTCAAGGAGTTTATGCGGGTAGAGGAACGCCGCTGGAGACCACATCACCGGCGTCTCCACAATATAGGTTATATATTTGGTATTTACGCGCAGCACGCTTGTTTTGCTGAGTGACAAAGTTTCGCGTAATATATACAATGGTTATAAATGGGTCTCATCTGAACAGCTCTTCGCTAGACCCAAATGGCCACTCGCTGAATCGCCCGCCGTGGGTTACGACAACTTTGGGCTGCTTCCTCATATTTACTATCGTAATTGACATCCTGGGCAACCTTTTAGTCATTTTCTCGGTCTACCGGAACAAGAAGCTTCGGAACGCAGGTGAGTGTCGGTGCGCGTCCACAGACATACTGCTGCCTCTGGGAAAATGTTGATGTCAAATAGTGTTGATGGGAAATAGTTTCTTGAGGAACTCGCATGTTTATATGCGTTGATTACCTGCTGCGGCGTTTTGTCTATCCAACAATAGGCTCCTTCACTAAGATGCGGTTAATTATGTTCTAACCATTATTAAAAGCTATTCATAGCCTACGAAGTTATCCGTTAAAGCCTCAGCTGTGAACCTGAACTCATTGTGAAATTCAGTCGTTGGAAGAATAGCAGGTGTCTAACTTCCATTCAAATGTCCAACTCCACAATGTCCCCGCTAAGGCAATTTAATTCAACTATTTAAAGAAAAGAAAATATATTATATATATTATAAAAATATGCGTCGGAGACTTAATCCCAATGTAGGAGCGTAACGCATAAAGTAACCTCATTACCTAAACAGTTGACCGAGCTATATTCCAAGACAGACTGATGGGTATGTTACGCGATTGATGGAGGCACTCTTGTCTTTAATTGCATATAAAGGCTGGAATTAGATCACGGTCTCTGCCGGGACAGTGAATAGGATTCAATGTGTCTCGCCTAATATGTGAGTGACTCGCTTTTTGACTTATTTGGCAAGATTGACAAACGATTTATGTCTATTATAGATATGAGGCTGCTCGTGATTTAATAGTCTCCGGCTGAAACGGCGCGCTTGACTGAAAGCCCAGTTAGATTTATAAGCCCGAGTCCATCTCGCCGCTCCTGACATTCTCACGCTTAACACAAAGTGACTGCTGGCTGATGACGCGTCATAGCTGCCTCGTCTCCAAAGCCTTGAGTACAAAGATGTGATAAATACAGTCTAGCTGTCGTCTCCGATTTCCCCGAATTCCATCATCAACATGAAAATGAAATGAAACAAATGCACACTTTTATTCTATTTTATTAATTTTATTTATTATATTTATTCATGTGGCCTATCTATCCACATGCATCCAGATATCATTATTGCCACTTCCTGGGCTTTTCTAGCGTCATCGGTTTATGATAATCCCTCCATTTGATGAAACACACATCCAACTGCAATAGCTGCCCTCGATTCGTGTCTTTTAATAGTGATCATGTACACAACACAGTTGTAGCCGCGCTGTTACATAAGTGCAATGTTGAGGAGTGGACTCGGAGATTAGACTGCGATGTGTGCGTGTGTGTGTGTGTGTGCGCGTGTGTGCGTGTGTGTCACTATACCAGGCAACACACATTCTGATTAACTTTCTTTTGTGTGACCATCTTTGAAGTTTTTCCCTTTTCACTGTGTCTAATTGCATGTAAGTAGGCCATAATGCAACTGTGATAACACAGAACCAAAACCAGGGATTAATTAAAGTAATATTTAAAATGTTAAAGAATACCTCAAAACGTCCATGTTTGTGTTCATATTAGTGTGTTAGAAATCTGTTCAGTGTGTTGGAAACCCTTATTTTCAACTGCTGAAAATCAGTTCAGTTTGCTTATCATCAGTCATGATTGCTTACAGGTTCACTCAAGATGTTTTGCAAAAAAAGAACAAGCTTTAAGACATGTAAGGCACATTTGTAATTTATAAGCACTTGCTTTTTGCATACATCTTTTTTGGCTATATTGAATTCATCCTTGCACAATTTATTGTTTCATAAGCAGTTTTGTAAAGCTGTTAGGGTATGATCATGGCAATTCCCTTTCCTTCTGGTTGTATTAGGATACTTATCTGTATGAAATGGTTATTGGCAGTAAATTGTGAAATAGTTCCTAAAATGGTTGTTCTGAGTGTACACATTAACTAGCTATGGCTTGCCTTGAGCTTGAGTCTGTACTTTTGGAGACATTTAAAGGTCTCTTCTTCTCACTTCTCCTGCTGGTTGTTAATGATCTTTAGACGGTATAATGTGTTATGCATTACACCACTCAAGGTACTCGTAGCAGACACCACACGCCTCTATACATTATTTATATGTTCTCATAGGAGCACAGCAGGTTGGAATGTGTCTAGTGAAACACTATTTCTGTTCATTTAAGCTAGACGCTTTGATCCAAAGCGACTTGCGGTAAATTCAGATACAGGTCATTAGGCCAGGGTTAGTGCGTCTTGCTCAAGGATACCTGACGGCTAGACAGACAGCCATCGGGCGTCAACCCAGCGCATTTCGGCTGGAAGTGAAACCCCCTTGTCGCTCCACTGTCCTGACCCCCAGATACCAATATAGTTAATTCACTTACAGTGGAATCCACTGCTGCTTTTAATATCCCAAGGTCTCCCTTCTAGTGTACGCATGAGAGCGAGCGGGTGAGTGAGTGAAAGAGAGAGGGGGAAGGAGATGGAGGGGGGGGGAGAGAAACATGGTTACTTGAAAATGCAACATCTCTCTGCCCGTTTTAATCAGCAAGGTTTAGCGTGAGTGAAGCCCAAAGGTAATGTCACGGTGTCGAGGCGTCTGTGCCTGACAAGCTTGACAATGGCATACTGGCGTCCGTCAGTCAGTCAGTCAGTCGGCTGGCGTGTGATTGGCCCCAACATCTGTGGCGTGTCACTGGGGCTCGTGCAGAGTGCCTACTGACAAGCTGCCCTGTCAAAACGTCACATGTAATCTGGAATTAGTTTAATAAGACCTCTATTCTAGATCTCCCTTCTGTTGTGTGTTTTTGGTGTTTTTGGATTGACGCCCGTTGGTTGGGGAAGGTGCGCGTGCGTGCATGTGTGTGTGTGTGTGTGTTTTTTATAATGTGATAGTTTTCCTCCTTTTTGTGGTTTGGTGTGACTTGGCTACATGCCAGGAACTGTTCATTTATTTTCTATCTGTTATTGCAAAGATTGATGGGCGGCACTAGCTCAGGGGGTAGAGACGGTTGTCTGGCAACCGGAAGGTTGCTGGTTCGATCCCCAGCTCCGCCTAGCTAATTGTCGAGGTGTCCCTGAGCAAGACACCTAACCCTAACTGCTCCTGACCAGCTGGTTGTTACCTTGCATGGTTGACACCGCCGTCGGTGTGTGAATGGGTGAATGTGAGGCAAATGTAAAGCGCTTTGGATAAAAGCGCTATATAAATGCAGTCCATTGAAGCTATTAATGCACATTTAAGAGCAATGTGTGTGTCACTTCAGTTTCAAAGCTATTTTCCATCGTTTGATATTCATTGGTGTTGTTAATGTTAGTTTTGGACCAGAATTGGAGGCGGACTATGAAAGTGAAAGTGAAAACAAATTAATTAACTTCTTCTATAAATATTATGCAGCAGATGTTCTCTACACTTCCTGTGTTGTCGCCATGGCGAGGACGGTCTATGGCAAGAATAACAACTATCGGTCGAAGTTGAATTTAACATTGGATGTGTGGGATCTTTTTGACACGATTTTGTTAAAACGGTCGTGTTTTATCATTTATTGGGTGAAATGCATTAAATCGTAACACACTGTCATCAACACACATCCTATCTGCAATCTCTGCATAAAAACGTAACACCAGTCGCTCTTCCAGTGTTAGAAATCAACTCTTTAGAAACCGTCACATGCTGCACGTTTTCACGTTTTGCAAGATGAACGGCGCATGCATGTGTTTGAATGGCCATTGTCAATTTTCCCTGTGGTCTGACACACACCAAGTGACATCTCTCCCTCTGTCTGTTGTTGTGGCTGTAGTGATGGAAATAAT
>OMKP01026419.1:0-15584 GCA_900302375.1 Bathygadus melanobranchus
TTAGTGGTACTCCTACGATCGATCGCTCTTCTAACATTGACAACATTCAGACACTAGAATGGCCCATTCATCCTCCTTCTTGAGCACTGATGACACAGAGATACCGTGTGATACCAACTAAAAAGGATTGCTTTAGCATGGTCATGCTGACTGAAATAGTTTGTTTGTTGTTGTTTTTAAGCCAGTAAGTCAATGTAACAGATGAATTAATGATACGTCCTACAGGGGGCGCTGTAGTGCATGGTGTTTAAAATGGGAGTTGAGTTTTTATTTTTCTTCTTCTTGGAATTCCACAAGCATACAACGTATCAAAATAAAAGCATCTTCTCAGCGAAAAATATCATAATGTATTCTTTTTTGGTGGGACTATACATACGTATGTATACATGAAGTAAGGAGCCATGCACAAATACATCGAAGAAGAAATATTGTAAAATCTCATTGAACACAGCATCAAAATTGTCAAAGTATATTGCTTAACTATTTACTATTTCTACCTTCAATCCCCAGCGACCCACTGGCAGTTCAGATACACGTCATGAAGGAGCAGGTTGATGTTAGGGCATACTGGTAGATAACGGGGACGTTGGGGATTGAACCCGGTACCTTTCAGGTTGGGACTAGTCAAACACTACTACACTATCCTGCACCCCCTGACACTCTGGGCTACGATTGGCCGAGCCTTGAGAGGCAATGCTTTTCCTTCCTTTAGATTCCTTCCTTTAGATTCTTAAGGAGTGGACGTAGAAATACCAAGATGGACAAGGAGATGTCTGACCTTGAGCTCGTCCTTGTCGCCGTGGTCTCTGATGAAGACCTTCTCCAGCTCGTGGTTGATGCCCTCCATGCTGCTGGGCACCCTGGAGATGGACGGCTTGGGCACCGTAATGCTGGACAGGGACTTGGACATGGATGACTCCTGCTGCTGGGGCAATGCAAACACCAGAGACAAGTGAATCCACTGTGTACGTGACACCATAAATATACAGACATTTGCATTAAGTAGGCATATTTTGTACACTCCCACGTTGATAAGAGTATTACAACATGGAAGATGTCCTTTTCCGGTATATTTTGAACAGATTAAAAAAGGTGCAATTGGCGATTAAATATTTTAGGCGATTGACAGCCCTGACAGAATTAGAAAAATAAGTGTACATAAATGCATGTAAATAAATCCAATGTGCATATATACACAAGTGTACATAATGTATGCATACACATCACTGTAAGCATTGAACACATTGAACATATTGAACACATTGATTGATCTGCAGTGTTGTTAACATCTTGTGTCAAAGGAGCAGCCTCTTGTCTTCAGTGTTTAGTTGTACATTTATCAATAAAGGCTGAAAGTGACATGTAAACATTGTACATTACATTATAATGTTAGAATGAAGGCACCTTGCTGTTTGATCAACAGAACACTAATCATTCACCTAAAACTAATCATTCACTAGAGTAAGATATGTTTTATGCCTGTGTCCGTTCTTTATGAGCATGGAACTGAATGATTAAGCCATGAAACAACTCCAGTCATCTTACTCTTTATGAGAATTGACTTTTAGAATTTTCCCCAATAACACAAATAGAAGTTCAATCATCGTTGACGTGACCCCTGTGAGGTTCAGGTGGTGTGTGTGTGTGTGTGTGTGTGTGTGTGTGTGTGTGTGTGTGTACGCATGTGTTGTCACCCTACCTGGCTGAGGGCGGTGAGGGTGAGGGTGAGGGTGAGGGTGGTGGCGGCGCAGGTGTTACACTGGAACGGGGGAGAGAGGCACTCCTTGTCCCTGCTGCTGCTGTCGTTGTGGTGGTGGAGGTGGTGGAGGTGGTGGTGGTGGTGGTGGTGATGGTGATGGTGGTGGTGGCGCCCGCTCTGCTTGCTGCGGTGAAGCTGCTGCCTCAGCTTGGCTATCTGCTAGAAGACACGGCCATGCAGAGGGAAGAGACAGACCGGAGACCCAACATAATTAGAAGTTGATTGCGGATTTAAGGTTAAGGTAGAGGAGGAGGTTACGGTTGGGATCTGAACTGGGGCATAACTGACTGAACCGCAGGACCCTTCTGTCATGTGGCGTGGCTCATAAAACGTGTGTAATACCCCAAAACAGCCGCTAGAGTTCACCATTTGTATTTGAGGCGAGAGCAGGGAATCAACCTGGTAGCTGGGGGCAGACATTAGGTTACAGCCATGTGTTGAACACATAATGCAGTACAGTAGACCAGTGGTTCTCAAATAGGGGTACGTGTACCCCTAGGGGTACATTGAAGGATTGCACATTAAGCATTTATTAAATTGTTTTAATATTGGTTATGAACAATTGTAAAAAATAATTCCACCTTAAGAAAATGAATGAATACCCCCTTAATACAATTTAGTAAATCGGAATAGTAACATAGTAACAAGATTGGTACATCTTTCCAATAACAGCATATCACTTTAACTTTAAAGGGGGACTTGGCTGTAAAAAATACCTTAGAGGGGGTACATTAGTAAAGATAGTTTAAGGACCACTAGCAAGCTAACGCTGTTATACTATAACAACACAATCAGGTCCGCAAACCACCCTTCACAAGTTGTCATACATAATGCAGCCCGAGCTGGAGGTCTAGAGACAGCTTTGGGTGGGTGGGCAGAGTGGGGTTAACAACAAGCAGTTGTTGGACTCGTAGGACAGTCAACAGTCTGTAGTCAGATCCCAATCTCTACACTCAGGCATGGAACATGCCTCCACATGTCCCAGACATGTGGAGACATGTTCCTACACACACAGGGTCCCTGAAGGACCCTCCACAGTAACATAATGGTGGGCTTAACACGCACACGCACGCACACACACACACACACAGCTTATCAAAGAGGGCTGTCTGCAGCGTCTGACACACGATCCCCCTAGTCTTTCTCTGGCCGGGGAGCCGCTCAGACGCTGCAGAGTGGGGCAGATTTGGTTTCCCCTCTCCTCACACACCACAGGTGAGGCCAGGGCCCCTCGTCAGGTTTCTCCCTGCTGGGGCCCACGGGCCCGGGGGCAGCGAGGGCGTGAGAGCTGCCTCGCGATGGGGGGAGGAGAAAGACTGCCGACGTCGTGCCGGCAATGAGCAGCAGCACTGGGCAATCGTTTTTTTAGTTTTGTTTTTGTTAGCGATAGTGTGATATCACATAGGCGGGTGGCTATGGACAACACAAACTAGCTGCTTGTTCTGTTCTGTGAGAGGGAGTCAAAAATAATTTGGCCATTTGATTTATTGACGTACAGTGTAATCAGTGGAGAGTCCTTTGAACATTTGAGGAAACATTCTCAGGCATGTCAACAGATATAGGTGGTGTATCATCTTTAAGAACACAAGGTGGCCAGGATGTGCTAAATTATACTACATTCAACACATATCAATTCATGTTGGTCTTATGATCTTATATCTTATATCTTATACATATCTTGTATTCAGCACTAAATGCTGAAAGTTATATGTTCATCAGTGCAAATGTATTTTAAAACATTTATTTGCAAATACATTCAGTGTAGAAATGCATTATTGGGGATAGATATGCCAAATGTCTAAGGTGGGAAATACTAAGAAGATTTCTGAAATGAAAAACGTTTAGTTGGTGAAAAATGTTGTTTTTGATGTTTATGGTATCAATTCGATCAGATAGACACGAGACTACTTACCAACGGTCTCAAAATTCATATTCATTAGCAAGCTAGAAGCTTTGCCATTTAAAAATCTATTAATATATATATCTTTTAATCCTATTATTTAAAATCTGGGACATTTCCGGGGAAAGCTCCAGGCAGGGACAGACCCACAGAAACAGAGGCTGTCCCTGGAAAACCAGGACGTCTGGCCATGCTAAAATACCAGCCATTCAAACATAATAGTTAAAGGCAAACGGATTGAGCGTTGAGTTGGGCATCATTAAAGGCTATTTATTTCATGCCAATATGGATTCTCCCATGGATTTTGGTCCAGTAAGGCAAGCTAACCGCAGTGGCCGGGTGGAATGCAGATCGACGCGGTGAGGCAAGAAATCTACCTGAAGAACCTCCCGTAGTAACGACGTCACACAGCTACCTTTCATACAGATGGGTTACCCAGCAATGTGAGGCTCTAGCGGAGCTCCACACGTCGAGGAAGGAAGACTGAAACCATAATACAACAACACTTTAAGAACCAATCTCCAATCATGTTGGCATAATTAACCTCTTTCAGGAAAACCGCTTAATGCCTCAGGTTAGACAACAACAACAGTCCAACTATGTTATGTTGTGCTATGTTAACATTCTTCAATGTTATTTCGAGACGTGCATCATACACCTAATAAAACGCACAATGAATGCACAAAATGTATTCAGGATGATTTCCCCGGTCTTTAGAAATTGAAACTGAACTGCTGACCAAACAAAAAGGAGGAGAGGGGCCACGGTGGACTGTGGCTGGTACCTCATGGATCAGTACCCACTCAACAGCATCACCAAGTGTGATCTCCACACAGATGGGCGTAAGGTGCACACAGGGGAGGATGTCCACGCGGCATTGGGCCACAAACTATGTGGCTAAAAGATATGATAACGTATGTGACAGCTTATCACATTTTACTTTACCCAAACGTAGGAGTTAAATGTTAAAGCTGCAGGTGCGTGCATCACTCCACCTGGTCATCTGCATGTGGCCGACCGCTGGGTCACTCCACCTGGTCATCTGCATGTGGCCGACCGCTGGGTCACTCCACCTGGTCATCTGCATGTGGCCGACCGCTGGGTCACTCCACCTGGTCATCTGCATGTGGCCGACCGCTGGGTCACTCCACCTGGTCATCTGCATGTGGCCGACCGCTGGGTCACTCCACCTGGTCATCTGCATGTGGCCGACCGCTGGGTCACTCCACCTGGTCATCTGCATGTGGCCGACCGCTGGGTCACTCCACCTGGTCATCTGCATGTGGCCGACCGCTGGGTCACGCCACCTGGTCATCTGCATGTGGCCGACCGCTGGGTCACGCCACACCGGTTCAGAGGAGCGCTATTATTTTGGCGGTCCATTTCTCAGCTGTCGGTTAAAATGGTGGGAATGCATTTTGAAATTATTCAGGCATGGCAAACGAGCGGCTAAACTACCTCGTGACGAAGCCCCAAGGACAACCAAGGTTGAAAACAATATCATTATTACTACAACCATATGCTCAGCATGCCCATGTTTAGTCACCACTAACCACACATCAAAGCTACAGTGACTAACAGGTACGGCTGAAAGTAGGGCTGAACCATGTGGTGAAATAAAACCATATTGGCATTATTTCTGACTGATATTGTGCTTGCGATATGAGTCTCTATTAGCAGGTATGATCATTTCTCTCTTCCATCTGGTAGGACACAGCATCTCTGCAGCACTACAGTACTTCATTTAGAACGGTGTTAGAAATGTATTCGCACAATTTACATACTGATCAAAAGATGGGAGCTCCTGCAATTTGGATATCGCAGCATAATATTTAATAATTAAACGAATGAATAATATATTGATGAATTGTTCGGCCCTAGCGACAGTCACTTCTCACATGTCTGCATTCCCCGAGTCCCAGCGCCAGACTGAATACAAGCAACGGCAGCTAAACGCGTGCGGACGACGTGCTCCGCGCTCCGTGACCTGTGACCTGGGCGGTCACGGACGTGGCGGCCCATAGCTTGCGCCCAGCGGAATGTGGAAGGATGGAAGGGGAAGTTGGTCGTTAGGAGATAGTCTTATCTGGCACCTCCCCGCTGCAGCAGAGAGGAGCGGCCGGGCGGAGCTCCTTGTGTCTGGCTGCCTATGTCTCGGGCTGATGGCGTTCGCCTATAGACGACCCTATGCCCACATACACACCTTCCACATGCATCCCAACCGGATACCCTCCCATCCCAATACCCTGCTTTGTCGGCTCGCTAGGGCCGGCATCGTAACCCTAACCCTAACCCTAACCCGAGCACGGCGAGTTTGAGTTTGAAGTCACCCACAGCTTAAAACATTCGTTTTTTGTTAACTGTACTGCAAATCTATTGGTTGGTGTGTTGGGTCAAAGTTGAAATAAATGCAAGTGTCGCTTTCCCCGTAGGAAGACAATGGAGTGGGCTGAACACAGCTGTAGGCCACACCATGAAGTTATTCAGTCCATGGAATGTGTCACTCCTGTTGCACAGCGTCCATTTCTTCATCCAGACTTGATAGGACATTTTTCCTCATAGAATTCCTGGGCTTCTTAGATTGCATTTATAGAGCGCTTTTATCCAAAGCACTTTACATTGCCTCACATTCACCCATTCATACACTGACGGTGGTGTCAACAGCCAGCTCGTCGGGAGCAGTTAGGGTTAGGTGTCTTGCTTAGGGTCTTGTCCTGAAATGTCAGATCAGCTTGGTAGATAGGTACTCAATTTTTGCAGGTTCAATCTCAACTCCTTGAACTTTTCTCTCTGTTTCCTGTTATTCTGCCCCTGTACATCAATGGCTGCTAAACAGATAACTGTTGTTTTCAGCTCAGAATAGTAGTTACGCAATCATGCAGCAAGAGGTCTCGTGTAGCGATGACCAGTAACCAACGGTGGTATGGGACCCAATCTGCTCCCCCCATCTGTTATTAATACATTCAGTTGGGTTTACCAACTAAACCAATGTTGTTCTGCAGACCCAGAACTCGGGTCTGGGTCTGGAGCGGGGGCAGAGGGTTTCATTCTCACTCAGCTCACAGCTCTCACTTCTCACCTCTCTTGGCTTCTCCACTTTTGATTTTAGAGCATTTTATTTTAGCTCATTCACAGGTTGCAACGTTGTGGTTAACACCTGAGATATTTCTTTGAACAATTCTGCACAGTGCTGATACTGTTTTCCTGTGCACCTTGATTCAACATTTGAATATCTGTAGAGAAACTGAAGAATGAGTCCTCACTTAACAACTTAATTCAATATATACAGATCATTCGGACGTCATTCCATGGCACCAGAGAGAAAATACGTTTAAGGTAGGATGTGTTTTTGCATAACAGGAAAATCTACTGTTAAAAAGTGTGGAGGCTAAGACTCCACCGGTGGAATTAGCTGTGTGTGTGTGTGTGTGTGTGTGTGTGTGTGTGTGTGTGTGTGTGTGTGTGTATGTGTGTGTCTGTCATGTACCTCTTTGAGCTGGTCGGCGCTGCCCCAGGACGCTGAGCGCTGGTGTGTGCTCCTCTTCCCTCCCACTTCTTCAATCCAGCATACGGGGGTCTAAAGAACACAGGAAACCATCGCTATGACCAGAGCCGTCTCTCAGTCTGACAGAATGATGCGATAGTTTGATGTGGGTCTCTGCGGCGCGGGTCTCTACGGCGCGGGTCTCTACGGCGCGGGTCTCTGCGGCGCGGGTCTCTGCGGCGCGGGTCTCTGCGGCGCGGGTCTCTGCGGCGCGGGTCTCTACGCCGCTGCTTGCATTTATGTTATTAACTTGTAGATGGCATAGCTTTAGGTACAGGTTTTGGTATGGTTAGGGTCAGCACGGGAGCCTGCTGGGACATAATAGCTGCTGCCTTAAACCATAATGACATGTTCTGTTCAGGCTAGCAGTAAATATGCTAATAGCATACTACGGAACGCCACAATGACAGCTGTGAACTTTTCCAATGATACAATACATAGAAGGCTCACAGTGAGAACGCAACAACCAGCCAAGGTGCTGACCGTAGTGATGCATGTGTCCACAAGGTTGACAGCAGCTAATCCCATGTGCAACAGTCATGCCTACTGAGTAGATGTCATGACCTAGTTTGACCAGCAGAGCAGGTCTACTTTCTTACATTTTAAAACACAATTTGAGTCAATATTGCTGTTGCGATATCTTATCTGCATCTGTCACAAGATTCTTTGTCACCAATCTTGAGGATGATGATCATGAATGAACAAAGCTACCGGCACTCTCTTAATATCGAAATCTGTATCGTATTGTGACCTCATTATCTGCCAGGCTCTACACAGCTACGCACGCACGCACACACACACACACACGCAGGGAAACGCATACAACAACAAAAGGCCCACTTGGAGCGAAAGCTGAGCTGAGCTGGTCTCTGAGACAGAGGGCAGCCCTTTGCCTCTCTGGCCATATAAACACACACACACTCTCAGTTTCTAGCCTGACACCGAGAGGAAATTGAATTGCAACCTTGCTCATCTTAATGGCTCTCGACTCAAAGGGCCGTTTGTTTTTCTCATTTTTCCCAGCAAGTCAATTAACAGGGATCTCTCTCTCTCCCTCCCTCCCTCTCTCCCTCTCTCCCTCTCTCCCTCCTTCTGGATGACGACGTGTGAAAACTGGCTCTTCAGATCTGACTGAAGTGGCTTTGTGGGGGGGTTGTTTTCAGGGACCCTAACCCTAACACAGACTTGTTCTATTTTCTAAAGACATGGTTGTGACTATCCAGTCACAGCTGACTGACCCTGTGGTCCTCCTAATGCCTCGGGGCAGCGAAGAATCTGGAAGGCAAAGTTTGTGGAAAGGCTCAGCGGTGGAAAATACCAGGCTGGGGGAAAAAAGCGAAAAGCCCCATCATGTTTCACTCTGGGGTCCTGTGCTAATATGCTGGCCGGGAGGGTGAACTGAGAAAATACCAGCAGGATTTAGCCGTCTTCCTGCTTGCCTGACAGCGCTGACATTTCCAATAGACAGAAGGACCCCTCTCTGTCTGAGGATAGGGGGGTGGGGCGGCCGGGCCGGGCCTTCATCAGTACTTGCATGGTATTCTGGCGCCCCCGTGGCTCTGTATCCGGGCCTCGATGTGTACGAACGTTTGCTACTGCTGCGCCTACCGTGCCCTACCGGGTCCAGGGGTGGATCGGATTTTAGCTTGTCAACATGTTTTAGCGTGGTTTTTTTGTTTGTATTTTGAAAAATCTTACACATTTTTATTGTCCTATTAATTTCATAGGTTAATATATTTGCGAAGTACACATTCTCAACATAGTGTGCACAGTTTGGCATCAATAAGAACAATGTTAGGGAACAATCGAGGGCCTGTATTGTGCAAGTGGCACATCTGACAGACCAATCCTACTTTTACGGCTCTTTTGCAGTGGAAACACATGGGCTGGCTGTACTGTGTGTCGCAATGCTACGAGGGAGGACTCCCAACAGCAATTACAGAACAGCACTGCGGCCAATCACGTCGGCCGATACCGATCACGTGGTCTATTTGAAGACTTCTGTTTATCGTGTAGCTTTATTCATTCATTGAACTATCCTTAACAACATTGTATATTAAGTATTACAATTAAGAGATGATAAAGTAGCGTGAATTTACAACAACGTTTATTTATTGACAGGTGTCATAAAGGGTTGGTTTCACTCTTTAAAAATGATGGCAAAGTCATGATAAGCACTTCAGTGTAAGAGTGTTTATTTGGTGAGCCCAGCAGTGTAGACATTTTAAAATAAGGTGCAAAAAAAGATCCACAAAAATATTCTGAGTACTTAGAAGTCGTGAATGCGTGTGCGCGTATGTGTTAACTAGTATGTGTTAACTAGTATGCGTTAACTAGTATGTGTTAACTAGTATGTGTTAACTAGTATGCGTTAACTAGTATCCGTAGCGTGTTAATGGGATGGGATAGCACGCAACATGTGCTACATATTCAACAGGAAGTCTCGTGTATTGAGTCATCTGATCGGCCTTTACAGAGACCACCGATCAAACTATTTAGCCGATAACGACCAGTGGCCGATGGATCAGAGCACCCTTAAATCCTTATTATTATTGTTATTATTGTAGATGTGCTGGTGCCTCAATCACACATAGGACAGAAACGGCATTTAACGCTCAGGACTCAAACCGCTATTGAAAACATATCAAACTAATCAGACATTACTACGACTAGAGAATATGTTCTTCTATTGACATGGCGTTCAACTCTAGATTAATGAGTCAATGGAACCTGCTAGAAGTGAGCTGGCACAGAGCAGACCCAGCCTGTACTGGCTTGTACTTGGTAGCCAGCAACAGTTCTGGAGAAGCCGTTTGTATACACTAGGATTTAAAGGGAAGCCTGTGCCCCCGACAAAGACATCTTCTGTGTGTGTGTGTGTGTGTCTCTCTTTACCTGCTCTAGGGCAAGGTGAGGCAGAGGAAGGAGACTGAAGGGAAAGGTTCTTGTGCCATACTGCCTGTGACTTGACGATGCCCCTTGACACATTTTCATTAATTTGGTGGTCGAGTTAGACATGCACTGTATAACCTTTCTGCAGCAACACCCCTAGAAATGTTCTCACGACTCCATCCATACAGGGAAGAACTTTTTTCTATCAATAATTTTATTCTGGTCCACTTTTTCCCATATATCCCTATACATTGGGATTATGATATCTTTAAGGTCTATATGAGCTCAGTTTGTACTAGGGATGGGTCATGATTTGTGAATATTCGTAACCCTAATATATATATATATATATATATATATAATATAGTTGTTAAATTAGTTATGCGTTATAGTTTATGCGACTAGCATCTAATATATATGAAATATACGTATGTACACATATGGAAAGTCAGATGAACCTGTATGTTATAGTCTATGTGCGTTATCACACCAGAGCTTCACTGCCCATACAGCAGAGATTGGGGACATTTTGAAACGTGAGACGTACCTGGTTTAATAGCATTAAACGTGCTTACCAAAACTTGCTAACTATCAAGATGAGGGCCACGTTGTGAGACTGAATATTATGAACGTTGCTAATAAACATGTATTACTGTTCTGTAGTGTAGTGAAGAGATGGAGAGTCAAGTTATCAAAACAAAAGCAAAGCTAAAACACTGTGATATTGAATATTCCTTCAGAGCATCAGAAGGTCAATGACATCAGTTCACTCACAAGCCAAAAGTAACTTCAGGAGTGAAGGTCAAAAGTAGGAAATTTAGTGGGAGAGACAGACACACACACACACACACACACACACACACACGCGGTTGCGAGGGAGGGCTGACATGACAGCCGACGCTGGCACTACGCGCTCCTCGGTTGCCAAGCGACGGGAATGAAAACAGGATGTGTGAAGTCATGCGGGTGTCATTGAGATTGACGCACCCTTAGGTGTCATTATCTTGGGAAGGAAGCCTGTTGGCAAGAATCTAGCTCGCGTGTCACCAATATATGACAATCAGAGAACTGCAGCGTATTAAAACTGGGTGCCACGAGTTCAACGTCCAGTTGACGTCCACACTTTTCTGCTCTGCCGTGATAACGTTCTCTAACGTCAGCAAGTGCCTCCTTAAAAGACTAGAAGACGCAGAAACTTATTTATGGTGTGGATCCAACCTTGCGTTGTTTTGATCTCACTTTTTGTTTTGTGTCTATGAATATATCCGTTCGTCACATGAAGAGGCGACCGTGCGGGATGCTTTCTCTCCACCCGAAACACAGTCCAAACTACACAAGAAATATTTGTTGTTTCTGTGAGAATCTAATACGGGAGTTTAGGCATCCATGTGTTCTGACAGCCCAAACCCATCTGCGTTGCACTGAGCTTCACGCCACTGAACTTCAACTCAGTTTTAGTGAAGCGTCACATCGTAGGACAACATGTTCTCTACGTCTCTTCTGCCATTTAACTTTGTTACTCTTTTTCACAGGTATGATATTTACACTTCCCCATGTCGATGCTAGCTAGCAGACAGTGTGCGTGCTCTGAGCATCCTGGCCACAAACAGAAGAGTGTTGTTGGTTACGCTCTCCTGATCTGTGACGTTAATTATTTTAAAAATAGATCTTATGAATTCCTTTTAAATTGCAATGTCAGAAAAACATTTAAGACTTTTGAAAGATTGATAGACATTGTAATACCAATGAAGGCTTTATTTTTAGATGAATGATTTCAAGCCTTTTCAAGGATGTAATACATGGTGAAATGAAAAGAGTGAAAGGGGATTCATCTGCTGTTTGAAGGCTCGATCGATGAGCGGAGGTGGTACATGCCTCACAGCTTTGGATGGGGGTGGTGGGTGGTAAGTAGTCACCCTCATAGTGCGACTGAATGAAGTGCTAACGGAGACATTCTGGCGAGGTCAGTCCTCTGGCACCTTGTCATTTGGATCTTTTGTTTGTCGGTCGGTCGGTGTCTGCCCCGAGATTCCACCAGCGATGCACTGAACCAACTGAGCATGAGGTCATTTCAAGTTTTTGAAAAACTGTGTGATGAATTGATTTGAGCAATTTCCAGACGATATACCAAAGTCAACTTACTGTAATTTAAACTACAGGCTCCTTGCTTCTACAAATCTCTTGCACAATAAGTATAAATGTTAAATATATGTATTTACTTAATGAGCCGCTGTTTCAAGCCTGTGTATGCATGCCATCTCGTTTTGAGCATATGGTTATGAGAAACAGGACATTGTCTTGAAACAACACTGGCCGGGCACTTCTGCTTCACAGTTCCTCATGCGGCCTTGCCAGCTGCTGTAGACGAGTACATGTGACGGTTCTCACAACAGCAGCCCCTCGCTTCTCAACAACACAACACTGACAACGTACGTATTCACATGTTTAGGGAAGCGGGACCGGATGAGGAGACGGTGACAGGGAGGGACGTCACCTGACGTTTCATACAAGTACCGAAGATGAAGAAGGAGAGCATGCTAGCGTTAACCCTGGCCTGCGTTTGTGTGTGTGCGTGCGCCTTTAAGTGTGTGTGTTTAAGTGTAGGTGTAAGTGTAAGGGAGAAGGGGGGTCACCTGTGTGGACTTATCTTTGGTACAAGACAAGTGGTGGTGGAGGTGGAGGCTGCGAGGCCACTGCCCGGTGAGGTAGGGGCCGGTAATGGTGCCCAGAGAGGAGGTCCGCCGGAGAGCGCCCGCGCTTCGCACCTGCTGTGACGTTGGCCTTTCAGCTAGAGAGAGGAAGAGAAGAAGAAGAGATGAAACCACCACCGTCCTGGCTCATGCTTTGGTGCTGGTCTTGACCTAGTCTCGCATCGCCCAACCTATCTCCACACTTGGTTTTAGTGCTGTGTCAGTGCTGGAGAAAGGCCTGGCTGAACCCATTATCATTCTGGGATAGAAAAACACTGTCTTGTTTGTATTTCTTTAAACCAATCACCATCGTCTTGGGCGGTGCTAAGCCCAGGATGCAGCGACGGTGTCAGGGGGTTACTTTGTACATCTTTACAACCATCCACATAAAGAACCAAGCAGGCCTGCCTTACTGCACCATCCAAATCTTTGTCAAAAGTTGCCATTTTCAGCGTGTAGGTTGCTAGCTCGGAGGTTGTTGTTGTTGTTGTTGTTGTTGTTGTTTCATGTAACGATAGGGACTTTGAAAACGGCAGATAGCAGAAGGGGAGAACTCCAACTGAAATAGTCGGCCAATGCGATGGCAGGCTGATCCCCAAGGCCTGCATCCTGTCAGCCAGCTTGACCAGGTAAAAATAGTACTACTAACCACACTGTATCATGGGTGGAGCTTGTGATACATACTGCAGGCTGATTTGATTGGCTAATCGCCATCTTTAGAACCGTCCCACACAATAGAAACACAAACATTAAACACAAGGGATCTCCTTAAGGTCTTTCTTCTCTATTAACGCTGACAAACAAAGTCCACCTTGCTGTCGTTTGTTGTCTGCGTACAGAATGGCCGGGGGGGAATATGCAGAATATAGTTTTAGGCAATAGTCGTGGTAGTAATATCCACTATGCCGTACCGTACTATGCAGTGGAAAAACGCCAAAGCAGATATCAATATATCACATTTATATTGACATCGGATTACAATGTGACTGGCCTCAGTATCAACATGATGATGTATACAGTAACAAAGAATCAGCTGAATTGGTTTCATAAGGATTTAGTCATTATTGTAGTACTGGAGAAATACATATACACACATATATATATATATTATGAATCTATAATCAATAAACATACATCATAAAGAAATAAATGCTGTCTTCAGTTGATTTCAAAGGCTGCATTAAAAATACAACAAATGCACGTTTATTATGAACGTTGCTAATAAACATATATATTATGAACATATTACTGGTCTGTAGTGTAGTAAAGAGATGGAGAGTGAAAGCAAATCTAAAACATTGTGATATCGGATATTCCTTCAGAGCATCAGAGGGTCAATGACATCGGTTCACTCAAGGCCAAAAATAACTTCAGGAGTGAAGGTCAACAAACTGTAGGAAATCCAGTGGGAGAGACCCAGCACACACAATGGTACCAACACTACTGCTACTGCAGTGTCCATCAAAGTAACCACATGGTTTGGTGTTTCATTTGACCATAGCGTCGGGGAAAACTAAAATGTTCAGAAATGATTATGGGACCAGTCAGGAAGGCGTGCGGGGGGTCCGTGAGGCGAGCTCAGCTGGATGCACTGGGAAAGGATTTATTTTTTTGACCCTTGCAGACACGGCCAGACAGCTTGTGTCCCACGCTAGGCCTAGCAGAGCGAACACGCTTAGTCTTTTGTTGACCGCCTCTGACTTCTCTCGATACCATAGGCTCCTTCGGGCCATGCGATACCGACACTTTGATTTCTTGGGTCGACGCCGTGGGGCAACTCTATAGCCAACCACCTAAGTACATAAGGAGAACAAAACCCCATCCCAGGCACCATTGGCCTGCAGGAATTGTGTCCACATGCTGTGTTTTTCCTTACGATGCTCCCCTGTCATTGTGTGTTCATATATCAAAACGCGTGTACCAAAACGAGGCTTATTGCTTCATCTCATTGTTCCTTGGCTAGAGACGACAATATTTACACCCTCCTGGTCTTGTTTTAGGTCTCTTGCCGGGTCTAGGTCTGTACTTAACGGGCCTCCTGTGCTAGCTAGCGCTGGTATCTGTGTCAATACCATACGAGTGGCACCGCTTCAACCCCTGCATGGGAGAGCCAGGGAGGCATGGACCTGGGAGGCAAACAAGGGCAACTAAGCTAAACAAAAGCCTGCTCTTTTGTTGTGAAAAATAAAAAGTATTCTACATTACCAATTCAATTATATATATATACACACATACATATATAAACATATATACACACATATATATACACATATATACACACATACATATATACACACATATACACACATATATACACACATACATATATACACATATATACACATACATATATACACATATATACACACATATATACACACATATATACACACATATATACACACATATATACACACATACATATATACACATATATACACATATATATACACACATACATATATACACATATATACACACATATATACACACATATATACACACATATATACACACATACATATATACACATATATACACACATACATATACACATATATACACACATATATACACACATACATATATACACATATATACACACATATATACACACATACATATATACACATATATACACACATATATACACACATACATATATACACATATATACACACATATATACACACATACATACACACATATATACACACATACATATATACACATATATACACACATACATATATACACATATATACACACATATATACACACATATATACACACATATAT
>OMKP01026427.1:0-17167 GCA_900302375.1 Bathygadus melanobranchus
TGAGTGCGTGTGGCTCGGCCACCCTGCTGTGTGAGCCTGTCCCTCACCCCTCCAGCGTGGAGTTCCCCCTGGACAGCAGCACCATCCTCACCCGCCACTCCATGGACCTGCACTTCACACACTGTGAGGGCCGGTGGGTCATACACACACGCACACACACACACACACACACGCACATGGACTATGAATCATGTTTAACTCTCCTCCATTCTGTTTCCAGGGTGACCGAGTTGGTTGGCTACAAGCCGGACGATCTGATTGGTCGCTCAGCCTACGAGTTCCATCACATTCTGGACTCTGATCACGTTAACAGGAGCCTCCACACCTGTAAGTAGCAGTGTGTGTGTTACATTCATAAATACTATATGTACAGAATATATATACAGTACATGCTGTAATATGCCATATAATGTGTATATATATATATTGTAAAGCTGAAAAGATTATTTCAAAGAATGTTACATAGTTCTATACATCTCAACATCTAATCTTTAATGTATATCCTGTCTTTTGTCTACCACTCTCCCTACCTGTCTGTATGTCTCTCCCTACCTGTCTGTCTACCTACCTGTCCGTCTGTCTCTTCCTACCTGTATGTCTGTCCAGTGCTGTCGAAGGGCCAGGTGTGCACCAGTCAGTACCGCTTCCTGGCCAAGAGGGGGGGCTACGTGTGGGCAGAGACCCAGGCCACTGTCCTGTACAACAGCCGGACCTCCCAGCCCGAGGCCGTAGTCTGCCTCAACTTCATCCTCAGGTGAGGCCACTAGCACTACCATAACGAAGAATCAGGATGCTTTTTGTTCTGTCTGTTTCCAGCGTGCATGTCTTTTGTGAGGGATTTAACCATTTTACACGATATTGATAAATATCACGGTGCTTATGAATTCAAAATACCATTGTAACCAGTCTAACCAGACCAGTCATTACATTGAAGTATGTGGACATTTTAAGTAAGGCTAAAACTACTTTTCCTTTCTCACAGATGTTTCGAACCTCATATTTGATCATTTTCAGGGCATAACTTGTAATGAAGTTATGCTGTAAAACCGTGCATCACAATTAGGCTATCATCTTCATTTCATGACCATATAATACCATTCAAACACCATAAATGACAATATTGAATTATGCCCAGCTTTAGTAGGTACCGTTACTTGCTATCTACAACCATCAGATAGCAGAAAGCTGGGTCTTTGCTGATGGTTAAGGATTAGAAGTAGCACCATCAAATGATCAGGGATGAAGGTTGAGAATAGTAGCAGGGCAAATGTATAGGCTATAATGGAAGGAGCGTCTGTCTGTCTTCGATGTTCCCGACGATCGTTCATCCGATCTACGTCACGCTTGGCGGCTGTATTGTCCTACCCGAGGAAGTGCAGTGTTGAGTGTGAAGTTGTTTGGGTGAACGGTGCTCCAGAAAGCTGCAAGCAGCAGCGATACCGGAGGCCAAGGGATCGGCCCGTCCCCAACAGAACGGGCACTGCACTAGTGTTTAAGAAAGGACGGAGGATCAACAAACTGCCTTACAGTAGATGTACAACATTTACGACATGTTGCTATTCAGCAGATGGTTGTTTTTTAGATACATGTCATTAATGGTATGCCTACAGGTTAGACGTTGGGTTTGGAAACCAAAACACATGTTTTATACATGTGCTATCGTCACATAAAGTGTTATTAAATAAAGAATATGCTGCTATTTCGCCTCATTGGGTTTCTCCTGCTCATCAGTGTGGTGGAGAAGGAAGACATGGTGTTTTCCGTGGAGCAGACCCGTTCCATCCTGCCGTCCGAACCCCAGGCCCCTGCCACGCCAGTGGTCACCGTGCCTGTCCAGAACATGCTGATGGAGGAGGAGGAGGAGGAGGAGGAGAAGGAGGAGAAAGAAGAAGAAGGGGAGAAAGAGGAGCGTGATGATGAAGGTGCGGACGGCACGGTGGTTCTCCTCAAGCTGAAGGAGAACCCAGAGGACCTCTTGCAGCTGTCTCCTCAGCCAGGAGATGACGTCACGTCACTCATAGGTAAGCCCTCTCACGTGCGCTACCTACTGGGCCCTCTGCAGTGCGCGCGCACACACACACACACACACACACACTCAAAATCTGTTGTTTCGGAAGTGTGTGAATCTAGGGCTGACCCGAATACATAATTTCAAGTTTTAGATAATCGCTAAACTTTCCCTGTCTGAATCAGACCACTGCTGCAGAATCAAGTTTTTATCAAATGATTGTTTTTCCTTTTCATTTCTACAGCGTTATTTGGTCACTTTTGGCCTTGTTTAAATATTGAAATAGCTGCTAAATACGTTCATTAAAAACCCTTCTAAAACCATTGGCCCCATCTCTTATTTCTATGCCCGCAACTGACTAGTGGGACCGCCATGTGAAAAACAAAGTCCTGGGGAGAACCCTAGAATATTTAATCAATATTATTACAACCAGTTCTTTTAACATCTGTCTTTTAAAGTCTCTGTCGGTCTTGCTAATTGCAGAGGTGTTCAGTTGCTACCGAAGTATTATAATATACAGTGGTGTGAAAAAGTGTTTGCCCCCTTCCTGATTTCTTATTTTTTTGCATGTTTGTCACACTTAAATGTTTCAGATCATCAAACAAATTTTAATATTAGTCAAAGATAACACAAGTAAACACAAAATGTAGTTTTTAAATGAAGGTTTTAACATTTTTTAATTACTTTTTAAAGGTTTTATTATTAAGGGAGAGAAAAAAATCCAAACCTACATGGCCCTGTGTGAAAAAGTGTTTGCCCCCCCTGCGTCTGCCAAATGCCCTGAATGTAAATGTAAACGCCCATATAATGCATAGAACAAAAGCAAATCAGAAAACACAAATACATGAAAGACTATGCGATAACCATGTCATGACAGTTTCAGTGTCTGCTGAGCTGAGGTGGGTGCTGGGTGGAGGAGACACACAGAGACCAGACCAGGATAATTTATGTTATTAATGTTGCGTATGAATCTCTCTCCCAGACTTTGTGCAGCTGTCGTTCGCCAGCCCCTGTGGGTCGGACTCGGTGCCCGACTGCCCCCAGGACCTTTGTACCCCGGAGCTTCGGCAGCTGCTCGCACCGATCTTCGACATCATGACCCCACCACCTTCATCGTCATCATCATCACCATCAATGTCAGCAGCGGCCGTCTCGCCAGAGCCAGAGGTGAGTCACAAGTTTGAATCCCGCAACGCATGGAAAAACACAACTGTTTAAGTGCCTTTGTGCAATGGCCTTACATGGGCATACTTTCCTGTATGGTGTCTCTTGCCCTTGTTCAGAGTCCGTCAGAAGAGTCAGTGGAGAGGTTCTTTGCAGTTTGTCCAGAAGAGCGACAGAAACCAGCAGAAGACATAGAAGAGGTAGACACACACACACACACACACACACACACACACACACACAATACTTTCCCTGAGAAAGTATTGTCTCTCTTTCCAACCCATCTGACTCTCCCTCTCTCTGCCTCTCCAGGACATGGAGGAGGTGGACCTGGAGATGTTTGCTCCGTACATCTCCATGGACGATGACTTCCAGCTCACCTTCCTCACAGGCCTGCCGGAGGACTGTGACCTCACACCCTCATCTTCCTCCTGCTCCTCCTCTTCATCATGCAAAACGCACACCGCCACATCTGCTGCCACCGGCCTCAGAAAACGGTAGGTGTCTCTGTCTTCCACTAGAAGGCGCAACAAACACAATTAAATGGTAAATGGTAAATGGATTGCATTTATATAGCTTTTATCCAAAGAGCGTTACATTGACCCACATGCACCCATTCATACACCGACGTCAACCATGCAAGGTAACAACCAGCTCATCAGGAGCAGTTAGGGCTAGGTGTCTTGTTCAGGGACATCTCAACGCCAGCAACCTTCCAGTTGCCAGACAACCGCCTCTACCTCCTGAGCTAGTGCTTAAAGCAAAACAGCTAAGAGCACTTTTTGGTAACCATGGTATCATAGCTTATAGATAACCTAGCTTCAAATTTGAGTTGAGTAGATTTGGGGTTTTCTTTTTTCAGTTGCGTGTTACTAGTAAATAAAAACATTAGTGGGGGAAAACATGATTTGTATGTACCTAAACTATGAAAAACGTATGAGTCTGTGAAATGTAGATTATTCATCAACGGAGCTGAATCTCTGTTTTGTCTGTGTCTGTCGGGTCGATGTCTCTCTCTCTCTCTCATACATTGCATCCATGTCTCTCTCTCATGTTGTATATCTCTCTCTCAGGACCCATGGACTAGACAGGACCCTCTCGTCCGTGTTTGAGGTTCAGGACAAGAGACAACGACGAGACTCATCCCCTATGGACCAGGACCTGCTCTTCACACACAAACTAATGGTGACTTCAACCAACTTTAACTAAATTGGGTTGTGGTCATGGCAAAATGAGAAAAAAAAAGCTGCTTTTATGAAATTTCATTTTTATTTATATTATTATATATATATTTTATTAATTTATTCCCATGTTTAGGACTGCCTGGATGACACCGACCAATCAGATCTCGACCTTGAGCCCCGCTCCCAGAGGCGGAGCCAGTTGCTGACAGACAGAGATCCGGTTTTAGGAGGCATACAGGGACTCTGTGACACAGCAGGTAGGCCAGGAGACACACACACACACACACACACACACACACACACACAGATAGGTTTTTATATATGAATCCTCTCTCTCTCCCCCAGGTCTGATGAGGGACATCTTTTCGTCCCGCCCACCTGACCGATCTCCTCTCTCACCTCTGACTTGATGAAACTCCTGTCAATCAAGAATATCATTTTTCTGCCTAAACGCACACAAACCAAAACCTGGCGATCCACGGCCACCTGAAAAGGACTTTTCCTCTCGATGGAATTTGGGTTTCAAACAAGGAAATAAATTTTGCAAAAAACAACAACTCAACGTTTGACATTTAGTGGTTTTCGGTTGAAACCAACGAGGACCCGGACTCCAGGAGTCCTTGGGTTGACTCAGCGGTCCTGTCGATGAGAATATGTCAAACATCAGATGTTTACAAATGTAAACATCACTGTGGAACAGGTTCTCATGGTGGATTACATCCTAGGCGTTATTCCAGGTTTTCTCCTTTTTAAACCGCATTTAACCGACATTTCACGCAGAACGTCATTTATTAACCAGATCTTTAGACATTTCTTTACCCACACGAAGATGGTGCCCTGGCTTCCACCAGGCTTCAGTTCTGTTGAAGAGAAACTTTGCCACGCTTCAACTGTCTTTGTATCATTTCAATGTGGGTATATATGCGAATCATAACCTTTCTTCCATGTTGCCTGCAATGAGCTGCGCCACAGAGGGCATCAGCAACAACTGCAGGCGTTCTTAATGCAGATAGATAGAGATAAGGTTCACACTATATCCCTAATGCAGATTTACATTTACATTTAGGGCATTTCGCAGATGCTTTCATCCAAAGCGACTTGAAAAAAAAGATAGTAGAGATGAGGTTGAAATGTGGCAATGTTCCCCTTTAAGATGTGGCATCTTTTTAAAGCAGTTCTTCAACTTAGAACAGATCAGAATAACATCTCAGAAATCTGGATTATGGAAGTTATTATCGAGTCATGGACAATAACTCATAACCTTTCTATCATTTGTCATCTTACAGAAAATCTGAGCAACCAATAAACAGAGACAACAGAGACAAATAGCAGTGGCATAATGTAACATGTTTTCATACACCTTAAGTCTTTTTAAGATGTTTTAATGATATATTTTGTATGAATTTAAATAATATGCACATGGTTATTATTTTTGGGAAAGTTTGTTTTTGTGTCTTTGAATACCAGAGGGGTGGTGCTCGACCATATAACGACAATGCTTATAGCGCCCGATAAATCTGAATGTGAGGCATGTGACATGTTTTTTTTTTTTAATGATCATTTAATTTTCTCATCTTCAGCAAACGGCTAATTTGGTGCTTTTATGAGTTCATGTTTTTGTCTTTTTGTGTGCAACAACAACGGACCGTGTAACGATTTCATTTATATACTCATGAGTTATTTGGTTATTTGAGTTCACATCTTAAACTGTACAACTTTTATTAAACATACTTTTCCTTAAGCCATTTTATAAGTGTTTTTTAAATAATTTTAAAGGACTAGCCTATAGGGCTGGGCGATACAGCAAAAGTCTTCTATCCCGATATAGGTCATTTAATATCACGATACAGCATGTTTTCTGGTAATTCAATAAATAAATAGTCCATATAAAATAACCACACGGTAAATCTTATTTTTATATACTCCTGTGTGAATGAAGTACTTGACAAATGAAAAGTACTGAGTATTTTCTCATTTTATTAAGAACAAGCAAAATGAACATAACAGTTTCAAGTGAAACTATATAGAATACATAAATAATTAAATCTAGACCATGTCTGCAATATGAAAACAAAACAGTTTCAAGTAAAACAGCAATGATGGCTGGGCATTATGGACGAAATCAAATGTCGATATTGTTGACCAAATACCTCGATATTGATCTTTACAATATAGCATTTACATTTAGAGCATTTGGCAGACGCTTTTATCCAAAGCGACTTACTAGGGAAGACTATTATAATGACTAAGTAAAGACGAATAGAACAGCTAGAACAGTCTGGTAAAAAAATGACATCACTTTACTGTAATGCAGCCTTTTAAACCAGGAATACATAATTTATGCCACATTAGGATATCCAAATGACGATATCACCGATATAATATCGATATATTTCCCTGCCCTAAACTAGCATAATACTCACGACACATTCTTGATAGTTATTTTGTATTCAAACCTTCTACAAACACATTCCTTCCAATTAGACATCCAACTATTATATCACTATTTCATTCCTACTCATTTACTTAAGGTAGCTATTTGTATTGGCAACTTTCATTCATGCAAATCAAATATTTTGCTCATTGGGCCCGGCTTCCCAACATCAAGGCCGGTTTCAACCTAAATGGACGCGATAAGGGGATTCCTCTTAGTGTATCCATCAGTGTATCAGAGGACGTCACCTCTTAGTCCCTATTCATGAACATTTACATTTAATATATCTGATCTGATCGTATTTAATGGCGATGAACTCACCAATATTACGCCTCTACGGACAGTGAGGTCCATCCTCTTTGTATCCGCATGCCTTTGCTTTCACAAGAATCAGCGTTTGTATGAGCAACTTGATAAACTTCAATGCTCTTGTTAAAAAAAAGAGCATTGAAGAACCAAACGCTTCTCTGACTTTATTGACAGTAGTATTTGAAGTTAGAATGTATGAAGTTTAATAGTCTTATAGAATTATATTAATATGACGCGAAATTCCGTTTTAGTTTTTACTTTTATACTTCAGAGCTTGTACTTTTTCTTAAGTCAAGATGCTGAATTAGTAGGCTACTTCTTCTTTTTTTAACACAAGTCGGCCGATCTGTACTTCTACTTGAGTAAAGAATGTTTTTACTTTTCCAACCTCTCACAGCAGGGGACCAATAGGAAGAAAGCACAGAGCCATTCAGAAACAAGTTCCTTCCTCATATCACTCAACAGCCATGTTAATACCACCCTTTCATGAAGCCTTGTGACTTATGGTTGTTAAGACACGTCCTGTTGTTCCTCTTTCCCAATCAGTCTCTATCTCTTGCACATCAGTGTGTTTCTTGCCGAAAGAGGGGCCCCTTCCCCTGATCCATTCAACTGACTGTAAGCAGGTCGGGGATAATGTACTGTTACCGGTTCTCCTTTTAAAACGTCCTGTTAAAACAGTAGCCACGGTCTCCGTGCTATTAATAATTCATAATAAGTGTGAGGCATGCCTTGCTTCCATTTGCCACTTTTACACAACAAAAGAGGTCTTTTTATATCCTGGAAATTACTCAATTGGATACAGAACATTATTCCAGGAAGGAGGAGGGGCTTCTATTTCCCTGAAAGCTTCTGTGATGAATCTACCACAAAAACTGTTGTTCTGTTGACTCTTGTTTTCCCTCAAATTATTCATGACTCAATATTCACAAATAGACATGCATGTTAAAATGTTCTTCTGCTGAGTGAATGATATTAAAAAATATAAGTAAAATAGTAACTCTGGTTAGATTCACTGGTCACTGGCCACTCTGGTCACTTTGATATGCCAGCATCATTGAAATAATAGAAATTCAATGCCTGCGATGTAGTGGATTAATTAGTAACATGATCTGTACACCTGCGACTCGTAAATACTGCAGTTTCACCAGCATCCGTTATCAACAGAACCTGTGTCCATGTTGTTGTGAAAACAAACATCATCCGACAGCCTGCTGAACTCTTTCTTATCATCGCTGGACTCAGACAGAATAATATTTACAGTTAACAAAACTTCCTCTTTCATCTTCCTGCAACTTAGATGTGGAACCCCTGTTCGTTTGTATATGCTGTTATTATCTATACAGGTTTATTATTTGTTAGAACTTGTCACAATACAGATGATAAAGAAAGATGATGATGATGATGATGTTGTTGTAATGAGCGTCAGAACTACCAGGCATTACCTTGTAAAACGGTTAGAACTGCACTGACTTCATTCATATTTGACCTCATTATTTCATGGCATTGGGTCTCATGCGTGTTTGCATTGTATTCACTTGTCTGTATTAATTTGTATTAACTCCAACTCGCCGCGGGCTACAAGCCATCAACCAGTCGGTAAGTCGTGACGTCACACGAAAAGTGAAAACTCCCCACAGATATGACATTAAAACAGTCCAACTTTTATTTAGAATATACTAACATGGTGTGCAACAACACAATATACAAAGTATAATGAAGTCAATTCTGCTGTCAGTTAAATAACACAGCTGTTTTGTATGACCTATGCTTCAAATCAACCACAGGGTATCCAGCCGGTCCGGTCGCCATGGTGACGCCAGGAGCAGGTCAAGGACTCCATCACTGATTTCAGTGTCAGTTGTATATTTTATACATACTGTATAAAATATTATAATACACATCTGTTTGCTCTAAGCTCTCAACAAAGTATTGATTCACGGTGAACTTTAATATGTATAAATATTTGTTGTATATCATGAGCAGGCCTATTACAGCATCATCTTCAGATTCCATACAATATTAACAGGCCTGCTTTCTTGGATTTAATACAAAAATATATGTTTATATTATAATTTAATGTGTTCATTTCCTGTGTTGAAATGCTACTGCATTTTGGTTTTACAAGATGATCCAAATGAAGATAGTAGAATTAGTCAGTTGTACTCTGTATGTTCGTCCTATTGTAGCCTATAGGCTACTATTGTCCTGTGAAGCTGCTGTGATCTATGATTCTTTCTGGGGTTATTCAGAGCGATTTTGAGTCTTTGAAACAGGAAAACTTTCCAACAAGGCCTCCAAACCATCACAGATGGGAATTTTAGAGATCTCCAGCAATACGCTGAAAAATAACAGACCAGTCTGTGTTCACACAGGTCCTAATACGTTCACACTCGAATATTGGATTATAAGACATTCAGAAGTCTGCATTTCTTTTTCGACATTTTTATCTTTTACACACAGTCAAAAAGAAAATTATATTTAAATAATAACAATCAATAATATTTAGGTTTTTAAGTGTGTTTGACACTTAAAAGTCAATCCAAAGGACTGAAGTGCCGAATTGACCTCTTCTAGAAGTCAAACTTTACAGCCAGCCAATCAAGAGCTTATCTAGGACACCAGCCGTCTGATAGGACACTGGGTCCTAGAGCTGGTCGCCCGCTGGCCAACCAGAAAAAGTGCAGAATTATTGGTGTGGCGGCCATGTTTGACCGGTGCAGACACAGTCTACGCTATTAACAACGTCCTCCTGACCCATGTTGTCAGCACAAGTCGTCCTCCGCTGGTAAATTACATTTCTAACCACTGGTGCCACGACCAATCGATGTGATGTAACATGTGTTGAGGGTCCCTTTAATGGTCTTTGTCGTCCAAAAGTGCCGCTTGTAATTGATGGATCTGCCCACCACTCATCCCTTCCTGGGGGTGGGGCTGCTGGATCTCTTCGTAAGGAGGCGGGGGGTTGTCAGAACTTTGACTGGACAGTCGGGGGCGGCCGCCGCCCTCCGATTGGTTGTCGGGAGATGACTGATGGTGGTCGGGGACCTCCTGGGCCAATAGCAGCTGAGTCGGGCCGGGTCCGTGGCAGGAGGGCAGACGCTGACCCCAGCTACCATAGATGGCTTCCTCGTAGGAGGGGAGCGTCACAGGCAGACCGTCCACCATCAGGTCCATCTGGTCTGAGGACCGCCTACTGGAGGGAGAGAGAGAGTGCGTGAGAGAGAGAGAAAGAGAGAGGGTGGGGCAGAAAGAGAGAAAGAGAGAGAGGGAGAGAGAGAGAGACAGCGAGCGGGAGAGAGAGGGGACAGAGAGGGACAGAGAGAGGGACAGAGAGCAAGAGGGGGGAAGAGAGGGAGGGGGGACAGAGAGAGAAAGAAGGGGGTAGAAGGGGAGAGAGAGGGGGACAGAGACAGAGGGAGGGAGAGAAAGAGGGAGAGATTTTAAATTATTGTTCAGTTTTTGCATACCTCTCTCCATTTGTATGTCATGTCAACTTAAAACAATATTTAATCAGTGTGTGCTGTACTTCTTTAGAACGTTACATATTGATGACTTCTTGGACACATTGTGTCTTAAGCTACAACCAAAGCTTAAAATACAATCTTCAAGATAACACAGCAATGCAGGCCAGCTTTTTTTGTCTTTGTTGTTCTGATGAAGTGCCTAGCAGCGAAAAGACAATACTCCCACACACACGCACTTAAACACATTCCTGTTGCAGTCACTTAACACACATACACATAAGATCAGACCAGACACCAGAGACCAGAGACCAGAGAACAGGAAGAGAGTTACAAAGTGATTGCGGTGTGTTTGCAGAGGAGGTCGAGAGAAAATATAAGTCAGCGCAAAATAACACACACACACACACACCACAGCGGATATCTAACTTCCCAGATGATTCACTTCATATATCTGATCTCGACTCTCTCTCTGCTCTCTGACCTCGATTATCGG
The DNA here is from genome assembly GCA_900302375.1 of Bathygadus melanobranchus. Classification (NCBI taxonomy): domain Eukaryota; kingdom Metazoa; phylum Chordata; class Actinopteri; order Gadiformes; family Macrouridae; genus Bathygadus; species Bathygadus melanobranchus. The sequence goes on from OMKP01026427.1 coordinate 11,060, forward strand.
ATGAGCAACCACGATTACCCAGAATGCACCCGGGTGATCTCAGACATTAGGAAGTTCTGGTAGATTCATCACTGGCTTTGATTCCACTTAGTTTGCATTGTGGCTTGTGAGTTGGCTCGGGGTAAACTGGTTTGGTTGTGGCCCATCGGTTGGGAACAGAGGTGTTAATTTCAGGACAGATGGTGGGAGCTCTCCCTACTCCCTACTAATATTATGGGACTGAATAGTTTTACATTATATAATACAACTATACAAGCCCTCTTGTATAGCTTGTATCTGTTAGCTCCGTAAGACCTCTATTAGATGTAAACTATTTTGGAAGCTTTTTCCTGAACATGAAAGATATCAGAATGCAACCATTAACAGACAGGCGTTTAGGGACAAAGTACTTTGAAAAACGTCAAAGTAGATGGATCACACATTTGAGAGTCCTTACCCATGTGAGTGACAGGGGTAGAGGCGGGACTTGATGACCATGCAGGCGGTGGTGGTGAGGAGGAAGATGGACACGCCCACAGCGGTGGTGGCGATGCTGGGCATGGAGTGGACGCTCTTGTCCTCGTGCTTCACGTTGTAGCGATCTGTGGAGACAGAGGGGGTAAACGTCAGAACATATTCACACAGTCACTCAATGCTTTTTTGGGTTTTCCAGAAAAGAAGTTACAATTATTGAGAGCTAAATAGTTTAAGGTTCTATAGTTAACAGTTGAATACTGGACAAAAATATGACTATAACAACAAATAGAAGTATAACCCATGAAGAACATACTCATACTTATTTTTAAATAGCACATTTCAACGGCCATTCATAGCGCTTTACTTTAGATGTTAAATGAAGGAAGCAACAGCAAGGGGTCAACCAACTACTTCTATTCTAATCTTACTGCACCATCAGCGATATATTGTTGTTTCCCTCTTTCGACAAACGTACTTATTGTAAGTCGCTTTGAATAAAAGTGTCTGCCAAATGCCGTAAATGTAAATGTAGAAGTGTCATGATAGACCATGATAAGAGGAAGTGGTCACTGTAGCTCTGCGGCCACGATGGTGCAAGAGTGGCGTTGGTTTGGCCCACTTCCTCTTTCCGGTGTCACAGCTTCCTTTCGGTCTAGTGGAAGCCAGTGGTTGTCTCTTACAGCATGCCTGTTGTGTTAAGTATGAGGTGTGTGTGTGTGTAATGTAATTAATCGGAATTTAATTATGTAATATTACAGTCAGAAACCGACTTGCAAGCGTTTCATTGTTCTGTGTGTACAGGACTGTGGCAGATATGACTGCAGACGCCACCTCAGTGGCTTCTTAAAAGGTTCCCCCAAAACACAGGACGCAGGAAGGTGGCGGAGAATCCGGTTTATTGTATAGTTGCATATGAAATGACAGAGCAGATGTTAACAGTTCTAGTGCTCTCCCCAGTGTGTGTGGTGGTGGCTGGTTTAACCTGTGGGCCTTGATTACTCAATGGCCCACAGGTGTGCAGCCTCACCCAGCCAAACCAATCAATCAATGACTCTGGCTAGGTGAGACTGCTTAAACCAGCCACACACATGCCACAAGGACGTATGCCAGTTCATACAGCAATTAACTAAATAAACAAATATGGTCATGGAAATCCCAAAGAAGGACAAATTTTCAACCATCAATCTAACAATAAGAAGAACAACTGCTAAATCTGCGTGCGTGCGTGTGTAACAATGACACATAAACAACGACATGTTTTCGACACTTCCAACACGGTGACTAATCTATGTTTATGGGCAAACAGACCTAACAGTGATGGAATGCTGAGAGGCCAGACATATATTTACCTCTGCTGGAGTGAATCACTGGACAAGGCCTGCTATGCTAACCCATACAGCATACCATGATGATACCAACCTGAGTCATCAGAGATGTTTTTAGTGGGAAGCTAAGACCTTCGTCCATGTTCCCCCGGTAACCACGTACAGAACCAGAATTCCCATGGAAACAGCAGAGACCTTCGCGGAACACATTCCTTCTGTTTCCTAAGGTTTTGTTTTTGATGTAGTAAACAGGAAATGACAATTGGGCAGTTACACCCCTTGGTCATCAGGGAGTTCAAAGGTTGCTAGTTGTTTCTCAAATATAAAGATTCCCTGTTCGAGAAGGTTTCCATTTTCAAGTATATTGGTATAGTATTATGTGTGTGAATGTTCTATTCACCATTATGCTGACACGGTTGATATTTAAAACGCTTTTTTATATCAAAACCACAACCAGAAACATATGCCCCACAAAGGATGTAGGTTTTACACTGGTTTTCCCCTCGTCGGAAAGCGGAACCATAACGAGATCAGATCTGTGATGTCATGCATGTAGAACTAGGCCACACCACCCCTCCCTCCCCTCTCACCTTTTAAGGGTACACAGGCAGGTATATTCGGCACCCATCTCTCGTGGCGGCACCGGGCGCTGCGGACCTTGCCGGGGATTTGGAAGCCCGGCTCACAGAAGAAGTGGATGGTGGTCTTCTGGGGGAAGCCTCGGCACGGTGACGACTCGCAGCGGAAGCCCCCGTGCTCCGGGACCACTGGGTGGCTGCAGTTACCCAGTCGGCCTGTAGAGGAGCCATTCAGTAGTCAAGATGAGATGTGTGACAACAGGGTGCTAATCCCAGATGGAACATTTGGGGTGTCGCAGTAGAAAGTACAGGACAGTAGTAGTTTCAGTTACAAACTTTAACTGAAATACTATCTTGCACAATCCACCAACTAGATCACAAGACACAAGTCAGAGGAGATTATGCTGAAAGGGTAGATCTGGGGGGTTTGAAACCCTGAAATAACCAAAGCAGGTACTAGCCGATGCAAACTGCTATACAGACTGGAGGTCAGCAGGCTGAGTATTATGGTCTGTTCGGTGTCCAACAGTAGAGGACTGTGGTTGGACTGGGCCCCATTAGTATAGTTAAGTAATTATTGCTGTATCAGTAGTATATTAGTAGTGTGTGTGTGTGTGTGTGTCGCCGCTCACAGTGTGTGGTTGAAGTGTCGACCGTGTGGCAAATAAAGGACCAATGTCCTCTGATTACTTTACTAAAGTATTGCTTAGGTTAGAATAATGCTTCCTAATTACGTCCCTTTCAACGACCATATCCCTTTGCTTTTCAATTTTATTTATTTTTCATTTCATTCAATTCAATTCAAATCCAGTCCAATCCAGTCTATTCTATTCCACTCCATGTGTTTCCATTATCCAGTTGATTTCAATACACTCCATCTCATGAAAGTAGAATCTGATTGAATCGATAAGGTTCTGTTAGTTTGCTAAAACAAAGTTTTACTGTGGAACCACACAACCAAAAACATTTTTTTCTTTTTACTTTAAGAGCAGGCTTCACATTATTGGCTCAGTATTCTCGGTTGTGTGTGTATCGCCGTGGCGGCCGGTGTGTTCTGGGGTAAAATTACTTTGACAAGCTGACTGGTTTTTCCAGATTTCTCGCTCTCCTCTTCCCCGGGAAGATGCCGAAGCAACCCATAAACAAACAAACGAATAACAATGAAAGAAAAACGTTGCACAATATTTTCTGCAACGTTCAAATTATTCAGGCGTTGGGGACCCCTGGATTAGTGCTAACAAAGACCAAGGGTCAGGGGGCAAGGTTAAAGGTCAGAATTATCCCTCCATGAACAAGACTTGAAGAGCGACTTTCAACTGATGTTATTTGGCAAAAACAGTATAACACTTAAACGGACATATTGTGCACCTGTATGTTTGTATTATCTTCAACCCATAATGTGTTACTCTATAGATAGACATGTGTTTCTATATACTCTATTGTTGTTGAAGAGTGTTTCATAAAAGTCCAAATAAAATAAAAACAGTTAAAACAACCCAAAGGTTAGGGGTGGAGGTCGGAGGTCGTACCTGCGGTGGAGGGTAGTGAGGAGGCCAGAAGGAGCAGCTGGTAACCCAGTGCACATAGCCATGGATGACGGACTGGCATGGACATCAAAACACACTTTCTGATGACACAACAGCCAGAAAGACCCTCACCTGTCACCTGTGAGAGAGAGAGAGACACACACACACACAGTTTAGTGTGTGAAGGCAAGTGCTGGCCCAGAGTCACGACATAGTTTAAAGGGTAAGAGAAGGTAATTTTTCAACCTGGACCCTAGAATTTTACCAGCTGTGAAACGTCTGCATTGTAACCCTTTGGGGTGATTCTGCCCGTCAATATACATCCTCTAAAAGAGTTGTTTTTGTTTTTGCCACAACAGCCTTAGATTGTTACAAGTGTTTGACAACATTATGGAACGGATCCCTACAGATAAATAATGATTTATTTAACTTTTCGCTTGAGCCGGTCTGTTTGCTATTGTGTCTAACCAAGTGTCGTTCGAGGAGCTCTTGTCTCTTTCAGAGGACCAACTCTTAAGAGGATGTACATTAATGAGCGCCATCGCCCCAAAGGGTTACAACACAGACGTGGCTGCGTTCTCACTCAACACTGGACCAATTTTTTAAATTGTCATCCGCATTAGTTAGCTAGACAGCAATTGATGAGAAAATTAAGTCCAGGTTGAAAAAGTTACCCTTTAATGAAAAATAATGAAACGTGTATGAATATTTCATTTTTTTTCATGTTGATTGTTTTTAAAGATTATTTAACTATAACTTTTCTCAATTAAATATTTCCCGTTTCCTAGCCAAGTTCTCTGGCATTCCTCTTATTAATGTGGACACTGTACATTATTGACATGAGATTATTATTACAGATTATGATTATTAATGACATATAATGATCATTATTGTGTTGTATTCTATTCCTCCTCCTAGCTCAGTTCATGCAACTTGTCACGTAGCTTTCAGTCCTATCTGTACTGGAATGTCCTCTCTGTGGGTCTCCTGAGGTGCCTTCATCTATCTAGGAGTTTATTTTCATACATAAGGATGTTATGAGAACGAGAATATTCTTAAAGATCATATGATCACACGGTAGGTATCTGAGAGTTGGCGCAATGACCATAAAATGTAATTATGTGTAAAGTGTGTTTCACCTCTTTGATCTCAGGTCGCTATGAGGCGGTTTTGCCTATGTGGGTGACAGACTTAGAGCCTGAGCCACCAACGCAGATTTCGCTTCCCTTTACTACAGGCACCCTAAAGTCTGCCACCCACACCTCCAGGGTGCTGCCCCTGATGTTGCAGATACAGGGTGCAGTAGGCAAGACAAACCACGCGGCAAATGTCATGTCGGTGAACATGTTTGCGTGGTTATTACTTAGTGCACACACAGACACACGTAGGGGCACACATAAGAATGTGTATTCATGTTTTTTGTACATGTAGCTATAGGCTATGTATTGACTTTTATTTAGCTTTTATTTAGTAACGTCTTTCATATAGCCAATATTTTGCGGACTGCCTCTCTGCAGTGGAGGCTCCCTATAAGCTGTCGTGACATGAAGGCTACATAGTGGATCCTTCCTTAGATGTCGTGGGCACAAATCAACGCGACACCATTGTAGAAAGACGCCCACTGACCGGACTGTAAGGCTGTGTATAGCTCACCCAACGCTCAACCATGAAAACAAATCACGTTGTCGTCTCACCTTGAGCGACCGGCTGGACTTTCACATTAAGAGTCAAGTAACAACTGATGTCAACGAACACAATCGGTGTTTTTATTTAGTATGTCGTAATACCTGTACCTACCTTCTTCACAGTGGCGTTGTTAGGCCTATTTTAGGGGGGCTGTAGCCTCCCTAAAATATTCTTAAGCCCCCCCAAATAATTTGGTGGTTTTTTGTTATTTGTCTATTTCCCTTCACTTCACAGTATAAGATAAGATAGAGCCCCGTCAGTGCTTAATTATCAAATCCATTCCGCTTGTTCATATAGAGAAAGCAAGATCTTGCAAGGGCAAAAATGTTGCGCTCACGCGCTGCTAATCCTGTGCATCTCCTGGGGGCTAAGCCCCCCCTGTCTTTAAAACCTAGTGACGCCCCTGCTTCTTCATGTAACCTACTAACCAAGTCCTGCAAACCTATAGGTTAACGCTAGTCTACAGATGATTTACAGCAGCGACTAAACAGAGGAGACACCTGTTTTACAGCAAGGGGTCGCGCAGATGGCCCCTGG
>OMKP01026427.1:17189-27297 GCA_900302375.1 Bathygadus melanobranchus
GGGGGGGGGGGGGGGCATCGGTCACGCACACACGAAACGAAACCGACTGATGGGTTTCGTTTGGTGGCGCCAAACCAGCGGATAAAAAAAGAGACCCACTGAACAACCGCATTGTTCCTAAGCAACATCAATAGCTGAGAAAAGCACGGAAGGTTCACGAAAAGCGACCAGAATACAGCCAACGTATCGTGGGGCCCCACGAGGCTATAGAAAAAGAGCGCTATACAAAATATATAGAAAATGAGGTGGCATACGAACATCGGCAACAATATTTACCCACGCCATTGATCTATAAAAATCTAACTGTACACTTTACATGTAGACTTGCCGGCTCAGGGCAGTCCGCTCCCCAACACCCTTCCAAATTCCTATAGAGAAAGCGCAGGGCACCGTATGCATATATAAATACTGCTTCTATCAAATAAATCGCTTACCGGACAGACTTCTTTAACGGTGATTCTCGGGCAATCCTTATAGGGTGTGTGTATGCTGTGTGCCCTCCAAGCTATACACTACCGAAGTGTGAATGGATTGTTTTCTCAGCAACAAGTGACTTCACAGCTCCGCTTGCCTCAGATCAGCTGGACAGGACCAGTTACACTTTATAACCCCGCCCCCCAGTCAAACCCCGTACTGCTCTGCTGTTCTCTAGTCTACAGTTTCATATTCTGGAAATTCTGACATTGACACACGGTAAATTGACGATTTCTCAGTGTTTCACATTTTAAGTCCGCCTATTCAGATGATAAAATACAACACACAAATGCTTGAAGGTAAAAGTAGGCCTATCCTATACAGAAGTGAAAGTGTTTTAGATCTTTAACATAAAAAGCACAAGCAGTAAAAGCATTGATTCATCTGTTATAAAATGTTGATCCAATTGTGGTTGAGCTCTCATTACCAAATGAAAAATAATCCCGTTCATATGAAAAAGTATTTCAGTAAAAATAGTACAGTATAGAATAAAATAAATAACCGTTAAATGAATTACTGTTATAATAACAGTACCAAAAAGTCTGTCAAAATCACCTCAGGTATTTCAAGTTCAGATTTAGCCATTTTTTGGAATTAGGCTAAAGCGCCACGCTAAATCAAAACATGACATTTTTTATTCTTAGTTTGAGATCAATGTATGGAAAAATAACAATGTGCTATAGAAAACACAGAGACAATACACAACTTTTACAAAAACAACTGTATTTGCAATAAAAATGAAAGTCGGTAAAGTGTTTTTTTTCACGGCAGCGGAAGGAACAAAAGTAAAAACAGAAAACGCTGGGTTTGGTTGAAAACAAAGCTGACTAGAATGTCAACACTGCACCAGATTAAAACATTTACACAGCAGAGGTGTGGGGGTCGAACCCATAACAGTCTGTGTGGGGAGAACTCTTATTGTCCCCCCCATAAATATACGTTCCATAGTCCAGTTGGCTGATTGGTCAGCAGTGGTCAGGGTTCTCCGTGGGTCACGTGGCGAAAGAGACTCCGCCTCCAGTTGTCCCATTTCCGGTTTCAGTTTTCAAGAGGCGGACCATCATTAGTAACAGAAGGAGAAGCGCTTTGTAGCAAACAGCTGGAAGCTAAACCAGTGAACACAGCCAAGACGCCACACACCTGGCTAAGCTAGCTTCCAGAGCCAAGTGGTTTCGGTTACTCCAAACATTTTTTACATTTGTTTTTTTACAGGTAAATCGTTCAAGGATTAGTTGGATTTGTTTTAGCTACTGTTAAGGCATGGATTCATTGTGCAGCCACACACACACAAGTTGTGGACGATCTATTCTTCTATGAAGCTCTAAGCCATCTCAGACGTTCAGGTATGTGGGTTTACCACAGTCAGGCAGATCATCATCACATCCTGAGCAAAATCATCTGATATGTATATAGTTACTATGGACGTTCCTCAAAGAACATTCAACTACCAAGACCAAAACCTCCACATCTCTGGTGAAATAGTTGCAATTGCTCTTCACAATCAGTCAAACTTAGTGTCGTGATGCTACCAGGTGACTGATTGGTGGGTGTGTCTTCAAGATTTTTTAGTGTTTTGTTGGGTGGCACCTGGAACATATTAGCTTAGTCTGGCAAACGTTGGATTTGGATCAAAACGTGGGCAGTAGATTAATTTAAGATTATGCTCAGTGTTAAATGACCAAGCGTTGACCACATTTCAACATCAAACTGGAACAAAATCACTCACCATTTAGCAGATTGTTACTTAATTCTCGTCACAAAGCTATCAAGTGAGGATTCTCAGGGTCTAATATCTCATTCAACCACGACACACAAGGTTATGCAATAGTCTTCAAAAATAGAACAAACTGAGCATCCATTTTAGAACACCAGTGTTAAAATGTACAACGTCAACTATCCCCCCACTGTCATTCCAGTTTTTTTCCTTCTGCTCAGCCGTTCTGCCATTTGGCTTCAGCCATTAGTGGGGAGCGGGCGGCCATATTGGCAGCACACATGGACACCACCCACTCACACATCTCATCAAATCCCCCCAAGCTTGTGTTTCACTATGGGTTCTGTTCTGTGTTCCACGTTGGTGAGCTGAGCACCAGAATACAAGACAAGTCTAGACAGGAAGATGAAGCAGTACACGGGTTGGCTCAGACAAGACAACACACCACACACTGGGAGGTGTGGTCAGTCATGAGACATGTGACCCCTGGTCTGCATATGATCTGACCTGTGGTGACCACAGCACCTGATAGCAAAAGACAAGCCCGCAAAACTCCTGACCATACTCGCTGTCCGACAGCCCAATGTGTCACGAATTTGGTTTTGAAAAGACTATTACGATGCATGTTCCATGTTTTCTAATGTTCATGTTTTCTAGCGTTCGGTGAAACTGGGCGGTCATCTTAGTACGTATTTGTACTGTAACAGAGTCCCGACAGCTGTAGATGTGTGTGGCCCCCTGCCTTGCTTATAGGGCGATGCAATCATCAATAATCAAGCTATAACCTCTTCCCTTCCTCCAATGTAGAGGGTTTACATAGTGTTAAACTCTCCTCAGACAGGGAAAAACACTACCATCCTAAAAACAGGATAATAAGCAATACATCTAGCTAGCAGTATCCACCAGGACAGGCCAGGACAACCAAGCAGTTTCGGATGAGTTCTCAAAAGCACAGCAAGCACATTGTATTGGAATCATTAGCAGGGCTGGCAAGCATACGAGTCAAGGGCCACATTTCTTGGAATGGAAGAAGCAGACACTCACTCTTTGGTTAATTGGAATGCTTGTTGAGGTTGTTGAATCCAACTGTAGTGTAGAATGGAATACCCAAGCGTCTGAATGTACCAGTAAGTGACGCAGTTGTGTTTACCAGACTTCCGTTTCACCGGCAATCTATGGGGAAATCAACATTCAAGAGTGAGAGCGCACTCATGCCGTTCAGTTTTCAACGAGCTGATCCATCAGGGACAACTGCTGTGAAACCATGTAGTGTGGAGTGCTAAGACAAGTCACACCACATGGCAATCATCCACCTTGAATTTGATCACCTCTTGATGGGAAACGACTACCGCTGTAGTCATCCAAGATTAAAGTAAATGATGTGGCATACTCGGCTATAACAGAATAGATTGGGCTCAGGCATAATGAAACTGAAGGAGGGAAGTTAACAGTAGATTTAGAGAGCTGCCGCACCAGACGACTTGGATAGAAGTGGCTATGTTGAAATAATACTGTAATTAACATGTTTGGGATTGTGAATTATATGCTGAATTGATCCTACCTCAACCTACTGGCTCTATCTGCAGTCTGGCACCAGAAAGAAGAGAAACTATTGAATCACCACCACCAACTACTACAATGATGACATGACTTGTTGCGGACTAGTTCTCTGTGATGGACTACTAACCCCAATAAGTATCTTCCAGATGTTAGACACACCCAAAACACACATCTGGTCCTGGTTGATTAGAGCAAGTGCAAATAAATGAAGTATTTCACATAGATTGTGATCACAACGCTACATAGATTCGGAAGGGCCATGGCTAACATTTGAATCCAAGTCAGGGATTCTCAGTGCACCCCATTGACGGGTCTATTCAAGCGTGTGAGTCGTTGAAAAGTGGATGTACAAATAGTTTCTTGTGCGGATTCTGCATTCACACACTCAGTCATCACACACAAACTTTAGTCTGCACACACGCTAACACACAATCAAACCAACTGCTGCCAGTTCAGGTTAACACGCACACACACACTTGACTCTTTCCCACGAGCCAGGTCTGGAAGGCACCGTTTCTAAAGTCCAGTCTAGAGCTGAGCAGAGCAGAATAAGGCAGGATTAGTCACTTCAAAACAGCGACGATCCGTTCGGAAGACGTTTTTAACCACTCCCATGTGGGTTTTCTTTAGTGTGTGCCTGTGACGTCAACAGAACAGCCAATCACAGGGACGACAGCTGAACACCATGGAAACCAAATAAGGGCCCCGGCCTGACAAATCAAGAGCAGAGCGCAGTAAGTAGATATGTAGGATAACAACGTCCGACCACATTTGCAAGCACTACAGCAGAAGATGTGACTAATAAAGTGTGATTATACCCAAAACTATTTTTGTAAAATCATTACATTAAAAACCCAACCAAATCCAAACTACTTTAAAAAACAAACAGGACTGTCCTTCCTAATTTATTAACCGTTCATACGTATAATGATCATGCTTATTATGGCCATCTTTTTAGTACCACCTTCCGTTGACACATATCGCTATATGTCACTGTGGGTTTGCCTTCATTTTCTTAAATATTCTAACAGGAATATTAAAATCGTTAAAGTTCATCTATTTAAAAAAATAAAATAGAATCCTTGTAATCTACGAGTTGTGTGTTGGACTTGGGACCTGGGAGTGCAGTTTCTATCTCATCAACAGTGCTTCAAAAACCATCACATCTTACCGAGGAATAAAACCAGAAGAAAAAAATATTCGCAATTCAAAAATATATATATATATATAGAGAGATGATAAAACAACATCACAACCCATATATCTCTCTCTATGTTCATCGTACTTACACAGGAAATTACAAAGGAAAAAAATCCAAATGAAAAGATCTACTTAAAAATAATAAAAAAACACAACTCCAGTGTTTACTTTCCCGACTTTCCTGTACGCTGTTTAAAAGTGGAAGCAACGCGTCTCCATGCACATGGAACCGTTCATATGACTCATTTCAGTAGTTAGTTCTAGTTGTCATGGAGATAGTGTCCGAGTCTTCAATCCGTTACTCCAGGAGTCCTTGTAGTGATGACAATAATAGTTTTTAAGTAGTAAAAAAAAAGAAGAAATCTGACAATCGGAGCGCTCCCGGGCGTCCGACTGGTGCACGAAAACCAGCCCTCCTCAAACACAGTTCATGTCCATTGGCAGAACATAACAGCAAAGTTGTAGCTCTTTTTTGTCTTTCTGGAATAGGGTGCCTCATTAGAAAAAAGGAGAGAAAGTGAGACAGATACCAAGATACCAAGTCGAGGCATCGGGTAGAGAGAGAGAGAGAGAGAGAGAGAGAGAGAGAGAGAGAGCGAGAGGCAGGTAGCCGTAGGCCAGCACTAGTGAGTCAGCTTCCTGTCGAGTCCAGAACACACCGCCAACATCATGAACCTTGTTGGCAACACATTCGCTCTCAATGACTCAACTCATTCTCTCTTCAATCTGTAACACCCCTCTCAAACACACACACATTCACGCACACATTCATGTGCATGCTATTCTATTGCCGCTCATAAGGGAATGAGCCCTCGAGTGTTCAGTAATTCAGAATACAAAAACAATACCCCTGTACTTATGAGCTCTACTCGGTACATTGGGTGTGTGTGATCTCCACCATCCTGGCCTCTGATTGGCTAGAAGTCAGATCACATCATCTGTACCTACAGGGGTGTTGTTTTATTGTATCTGAACCCGCGCATACAGCCCTCTAGTGGCCGGAGGCCTCGGTGTCTCATCTCATCCGGTTCTGTCTCATGAGAGGGACGATGCAGGAGGGCGGGCCCGCCTTGGTCAGGAAGGGGTGTTTGAGAAGCTCATTGGCAGAGCCTCGCTGGGAGGGGTCTCGCACTAGCAGTCTGTCCAAGAAGCCCTTGAGGAGAGGTGAGACCTGGGAGGAGGGGAGGGATACAAGATGGTGTGATTTCACGTTTGTCGTCTTCAAAGCCAATTGTGACATGAGCTGATCTCGGTTTGGACAAAAGGTCCAAACCTCATATTTTGACGAAAAAATTAGTATGAGGAATGAGATAATGCTGTGGTGCTGACCTTGTGCAGGTTCTTGAGCTTGGGAGGCAGGTTGTCTCGGATCATCTTCATGGCTTTGAGTGGTGGCTCATTGAAGTAGGGTGGCTCGCCATCCACCATCTCAATCACCATGACGCCCAGGGACCAGATGTCCACCTGCAGACAGGAAGTACATGCGGTAAGGAACAGGAAGTGAGAGGCCAGGAAGGGTAGGCAAGATGGACGAGCTAAACTTGCAGAAATCAATCCCAAAGAGTCTGTGTTGTCATAGGCCAATTGTTCTCTGTTCGTGCGTGTGCGTGTGTGTCTTGCCTCTGGTCCATAGGGCAGTCTGGAGATGAGTTCTGGTGCCATCCAGTAGGGTGTTCCCACCAAAGACTTCCTCCTCTGAACCTCTTTAGACACTTGGGCACAGAAGCCAAAGTCTGACAGCTTCACCTGCAGGAGAGGGCAGTGAGTGAGTGTGGGACTGTGGCATCATGATGTAAAAGGAGGAGGCAGAGAGAGGAATCAATGAAGAGAACATGTTTCTGAAAGGGGCCTCCATCTTAGTCAGACTCGTCAAAGTGTATTTTTCAAAAATTATTTGATTACGATTCCATATTTCAGTCTCCACATGGAGGATGTTGTAATCGTCTCCATTGCGTTACTATTGATTACATCTTCCGTTGTGGAGTGACTTATTACTGAGCTGGAAGCACCGACACACAGATGAAGAGCCCCACCACAGCCACACACACATGCAGACACGTGAGGGAGTTCCTGTGCAGCGTTCATCAGACTGGAGTTCACCACTCCGCAGCAGTCAGTCCAACACACGGTTCAAAGTAACTCCAAATACACACAACAATTTGGTACAACACCCAGCAGAAATCTACCACTCCTCAAAATACACCCGACTAGAAACGGAACAGAAAGCAGAACCGGCTACTGTACTTTTTCTCAGATTGTGATAGATTGCACCATGAATCCTGGGGCATGGGAACCTATTCACAGTTACATAATCAGATGTGAAATGATGTTAAGACATCTGGGCGACGGGCTTGTGGCTCCTGTGATCATCAAAGGTAATAACTGTGCTAAATGAGACAGGTTTCGTCAGGTTCATAATGTGGAACAACGCCCCCAACACCCGGCTGCACTTGATAACAGCCAGCTCAGCTAACAGAAACATTAGCGTATTGAAGAGGGCATATTGCATCCACCTGGATGGCACCTCAGAGTACTGCTGCATAACAGGGAATTAAGCACAATTTCATATTCAGACATTAGTACGATTTGTAACAGGGCGGTTTAAAAGTCCACTTTCGATCCACCTCAAGCATGTAAAAAAATAAATACAAAAATGTAAGCAGCTTTTGCATTAACAGCCTTCCAGATGAAGATGTTAAGGTCACTCAATACAGTGACATCTTTACCATCAGACTGGATGAACTGAAGTCCTGAAGCCCTCAGAGGAGGCCAGGAGCCAGTCAACAGCTGCTACACAGAGGTCACTGCATATCTTTATGATGATTTAATAACCCAAACTCATAGGCCTGTCGAGTCACACACACAGGTGAAGGAGTAGACTGATTTAGTCGCAGACTATAATCCCCCAGAATGAATATAACTGATATACATTCAGACCAGAGTAAGCCAGTTATTACGTGTGACTGACATAAGTGTTCACTGTGACACTGTTGACAAATGGCTATCCCTTGTCCAGGTTTCCCCAACTGTTTAGTACTAAACCAGGACCTCTAGACATTAGTTCAAGTTCTCAACCTTTTCATTGGGCATGTGAGTCCCTCTCTAGGTTGTTTTAATATCTCCCAGTAATATCAATGTCCCAGTAGATGTAAATGGTAAATGGACTGCATTTATATAGCGCTTTTATCCAAAGTGCTTTACATTTGCCTCACATTCACCCATTCATACACCAACGGCGGTGTCAACCATGCAAGGTTACAACCAGCTCGTCGGGAACAGTTAGGGTTAGGTGTCTTGCTCAGGGACACCTCGACAACTAGCGACCTTCCGGTTGCCAGACAACCGCTCTACCCCCTGAGCTACTGTCGCTCTATGTATCGCACCACAACAGGTAAGTTCACTCCTAGCTATGAATCATACATCTGTTTTTATAATCTATCAAATCAAAACAAAAAGCACCATCTAATATCTACTTCTTATAATTCAGCCACTTAATATATCTCCCACGACCCAATATATGCCCATGTTATAGAACTGTGTGGTGACGCATCACAACAGAGAAATGACAGACCGCAGAACATCTGTGCTTCGAGATGACTGCAGCGAAAACCACAGTCTGCACCCACGGGTGCAGTTGCTGCTAGCGTCTGAGACAGAGAGTCAGGTCTGTCTATCCACACTGGCCCCTATACCGTGTGTTGTGTGTGTGTTGTGTGTTGTGTGTGTTCTGTGTGTGTGTACGGACCCTGCCGTCGTGGGTGAGCAGGATGGAGTCACTCTTGATGTCTCGGTGGATGACGCCCTGCGCGTGGAGGACAGACAGCGCCTTGAGCACCGACACACACACTGTCGCTATCTGCTCCTCATTCATCCTGGAGAGTGAGATATGGAGAGACAGAGACAGAGAGAGACAGAGGAGAGACAGAAAGACAGACAGAGACAGGAGAGAGAGACAAAGAGACAGACAGAGACAGAGAGACAGAAGGACAGACAGAGACAGGAGAGAGAGACAAAGAGAGACAGACAGAGACAGAGGAGAGAGAGACAGACAGAGAGAGATATAGACAGACAGAGGAGAGAGAGAGAGAGACAGGAGAGAGATGGACAGAACGCGATGAAAGACAAAGGAGTGAAATAGTTATTTGATATGACGAGATAATGTTTAGTTGTTTTGACTTCACTACTTTGTAATTAACACTTTTAAGAGATGTGTGATGAGTAAGTGAACCATTTGAGAAAAACAGGAAAGTCATTCCCATTAGATATTGATATTTGAGTCCAGCCACGGTGAAATCAATAGCGGCACTGCCCCCTTGTGGACAATAAACAACTCTAGTCGATCAGCGCTCCCAAAGTCCACTCAGCTACTATTCCGCTTAGTCAGCAGATAAAGTGTGGACATGTACACACACTTGCAGTCTTGGTACAGAGGTCAAGATGTGCACACTGCTAGTGTTTCAAGCACTTCAGTGATCAGATCAGTGTCTTATCAGCACCAAACACCTGGCGTCAGAGTCACACAATAACATCCACCTCTCACCACCTCTCACCTGGTGTGTGTCACGATGTCTGTCAACGCCCCTCCCTCCAGGAACTCCATGACGACCCAGAGCTCGTCTCCCACCAGGTAGCTGTTGTACATCTCCACCACGTTGTCATGGTGATAGTCCCTCATGATCACCACCTGCAATTACAATGGGGGGGGGTTGAAATATAAGAATATAAATATAAATATAAGACTTAACGACTTCACAACCATATCAACATAATGAAGCAGTTACTGCAATTCATAATGTCACTGCAGAATTAATGTAGTAGTCTACTTCTATGTCCATGCAACACCAGCAGTCTCCATCCTTTAACTTTGACCACTGATACAGGAATATCCCAGCATGCATGGCGGGCGTCACCTCATTGAAGAGCAGCTCACGCCGCTGTTGCTTCCGCAGGTCCATCTTCTTCACGGCCACCAGCTTGCCGGTGGTCTTCACCGTGGCGATGCACACGATGCCCGTGGAGCCCTCGCCGATCTTGATGTAGTGGTCCAGGTAGGTGCGCGGGTCCCCCGGGTCCACCACCATCTGCAGGGCCGCTCGGAACTGCTCGTGGGACACCCTCTGGGGCTCCCGCTGCGGGGAGCGTGCCTGGGGTGGGGGTCCG
>OMKP01026439.1:0-13981 GCA_900302375.1 Bathygadus melanobranchus
GGAGAGCAGGCAGGGCGGCTCGCTCTTTCAGTCGCTGCTCCCCCTGCTGGGCGTTACAGGAATAGAGCCAGCTCCGGTCATTGGAGCAGGGAGCGTCCACCAACACCTGCCAGGGACACAAACGTTAAAACCCTAACCTGGTGAAGCTACCGTGTATTCAAACAAGATTAATGGTTGTATCTGGTGGTTATTTTCAATCATGGGGTAAACATCTTGTAAAGGTTAGGTCTCAAGGTTAAGTTTGGGGGTTAGGGGGAGATAGTTGGGTTAAGGAAAGGGTTAGTTGAGGACAGAAGGGGTAATCAAATGTTCCAATGTTCCTCCATTTCTTCATTCAATAAGTCCCACTCACAAACTCAAACTGGTGTTTTATCACTGCCACCTGCTGGACACCACAGTGAAGTGCGACTCCTAAAATAAAATACACAGAAAGAAAGACAGAATAATTCTGCCCACCTTATCGTATGTCCCTGCTTCACTCAGCCCCAAAACACGACCATCGTGATTGGATAGAATCACCCTGTTGCTTAGCGACCGCGGAAGGAAGGATTCCAGGGTTTGGGCTAGCCACTCCTTCCTGTGCAGGTCCGACTCGTTACAGCAGAGCAGCGCTATACAGCCAATCACAAGGCAGCAGGGCAACCAATCAGAACGCGGCAGTTATAACTTAGCGCTCAGTCCACAGTAAGTAAGGCATGGCAATAATAATATGTTTATATTTTATTGTCATCATTGCATTATATATAGATATATACAAATATTGGAATTATTTATTAATTCATGAATTATGAGGGGAAACAAGGGGAAAGGAAATAAAGTTATGTTGTGATCAAAAGAAAAATCCACTTCTTGCACCAACAGGTGGAGGTGCAGCCAGACCAGTGTTTGTGTACCTGGGTCGGCCGTCTGCATGATAGCCAGGGATTTCCCTCCTGGGGCTGAGCAGAGGTCCAGCACCTTCTCACCATCCCTAAGCTGCAGTGCCAGCACGGGCAGCAGGGAGGCAGCGTTGAGCAGGTAGTACTGCTTCAGCACACCTGGCCAGTGGGCCTGGGAAGGGAGACGCACAGGCCTGGGGTGGAGAAAACACTGGAGCAAGGAGGGAGAGGGGGAGGTCGAGATGGATAGGGAGGAGGAAGAGGAAGCTATAGTGGAGGAGGGAGAGGAGGAGGTGGTGGGAGAAGAGGAAATGATGGAGGAGAGAGAGGAGGTGGGAGAAGAGGAGATGGTGGAGGAGGACGAGAGAGAGGAGGAGGAGGAGGAGGTACAGAGAAGAGAGGAGGATGAGGAGGAGATGCTGAAAGTGTCCGTGAGAGGCGTCAGAGTTATAGTGCGGGCTTGGAGGACGTCTGTAGAGACAGCCTGAGATGGAGACTCTGCAGCATCTTCTCCTCCTCCACGTTTCTGTGGCAACGGGATTGCTGGGGAACCAGTGTTTGGTAAAAAGGGGGCGTGTGTTTGTGGCAGGAAGCTGGAGAAGCCTTTTGATTGGAGGAGGTTTGTGATGTCATTCAGAGCAGCGAAGCGGTTGAGCATGACACCGTATTGCCAGGAGTCCGGATCCAAGAGGACAGACCTGCATGAGACTTTATATACGTTATTATATATACTATTACTTAATAATAATGAGGTAGAAATGTGTTGACACTGTTCATATGGAGTCCATAAATCATCCATGTTACTTTTTTGTAAGTCGCTTTGGATAAAAGCGTCTGCCAAATGCTCTAAATGTAAATGTAATCCATCAAACCATGCCAAGTACCAACCTAATCCATCACTGTTAATGAACATTGATAATCATTTAGAATATTGATCATTTACACGTAATCTGTCATGCACCACATTGAGTTTGGTTCCTTAATATGGGATCTATTTCTCAGATATACAATCCCTTCTTTAGCCCGTACCGACCAGATATTGGATTTTAGTCACCATATTGATGTCTAAACAGGTTACAATAACCCGTACGGAGCCTTGGGATCACCTTGCAGAAGGCCATACGTCTCCCAGGTCACGGCCGTACTGTTCATCAAAAGCGTCCAGTACTTCTTGACACGACGGCCGACTAGTTTTAGTCACGACATCTTTCTTCTTCTTTTCCTTTGGTCCTTTGAGGATCTATTGATCACATTGATAAATAAATCACATCTGACTACATTCATATGTACTGAAATAAATAAGATATTAACCGATTATTATACAGCATGTCCTCACATCAATCAGGTTGGCTTTGAGCACAACCAATATGAACACAAACACACTGAGGGTCCCTGCATGTCTCAGACATGAGGACCACTACCCTGTTCATATATGCAAACAGTATGATGTTGGACTGCAGAAACGACGCAACACAACATGTAAATAATGTCATTGTATATGGAGACACCCAAACGTGACGGGTACTAACTATTCAATAGATGTTAGTAGAGTCTCGGTAGTAAGTAGGCATTACCTTGTTAGTTGAAGAACGCCATCGTATTGTCGTTATAACGTGTGTTGTGTACAAGGTTACACAATTAACCTGCTTCAACATCAGCGCCATGTCATGTATAATATGTATTTAATAACACCAACAGATGGTGTGTAAATAATAAGCATGGGAGCCATGACCGTAACACTGGTGCGCTCACCAAATATGTTCTCCGTCCTCAAGGACTGTGGCGCAAATAACAAAGGTTCCGGCTGTTTAATACCTTTTATTAAATACCGTTAATTACTCAGCAATTCGACCAACACGTTTTCCATTGTAACATGTTAATAACTGTATTACCACTGTAGACTCATTGTGTTGCTAAGCGTGTATTAGAACATACACCGTTGTGTGCGCAATAAGGATTTCTTGCAAAATTAGGCGCTTGATTTCACTATCCAGATGTAAACATAAAATGCCCAATTGATATCCTGTATATTGGAATCTCTATATGACCAATTATTAGAAATGTTCCCTCCTACCAGGAGTATGCTTAATTAAAATCTCATCACAACTTTTTTGGATTAAATCTATTTAGCCATCTTCCCAAAACATTTTAACTTACATGAGGTATATGAGGTTGGATATTAGTGTACATAAACACAAGTACTTTCAAATGATTGAAATAACCTTTATTTAGTGTGTTATATTCCATGTTCTTTTTAACAACAAAAAGACAATGAACAATGCCATTACAAATCCACCAGTTTAAAACCAGCCAGCACTACAGAGACTTCAGTGGGTTCATGATCGTTCACCACAACGAGGATCATAGTCTCGTTTAACCTTTAGGACTATGATCATCGTCTAGTTTAACCTTTACAACGAGGATCATAGTCTCGTTTAACCTTTAGGACTATGATCATCGCCTAGTTTAACCTTTAGGACTATGATCATCGTCTAGTTTAACCTTCACGACTAGGATCATAGTGTAGTTTAACCTTTAGGACTATGATCACAGTCTAGTTTAACTTTTACGACTAGGATCATAGTGTAGTTTAACCTTTACAACTAGGATCAGTCTAGTTTAACCTTTACGACTAGGATCATAGTGTAGTTTAACCTTACGACTAGGATCAGTCTAGTTTAACCTTTACAACTAGGATCAGTCTAGTTTAACCTTTACGACTAGGATCACAGTCTAGTTTAATCTTTACGACTATCATAATAGTCTAGTTCATGTTGACGGCTGCTGCTGTATTTATATTTTCGATGAGTATATTCAAGTGCTGCTCTGGTAGTCACGGTGACTTATGGACCGATAGTAGAGGTGGTACAGGACTGGTTTACATGGCGAACAGGATGAGGAAGGCCACCATCAGACAGAAGAGACCCATGGCTTCAGAGAGAGCGAAGCCCAAGATGGCGTAGGAGAAGAGCTGCTGCTTCAAAGAGGGGTTCCTGGAGAGAGACAGATCACCAGGGAGTTAAGTTCAGTAAGTGTACTTAAAGGGCAACTTGCAGGTTAGCATCCCCATTCATTCATGTGGGGACCAAAAAAAGAACTTTAACATGTGGCGACAACCGCTAGAGCTTCAACGGACAGGAAGTAGAATCACTGTGGAGAGCATTGAGCCTCCTCCTAACAGGAAGGACGGGTCACAGCCTAATCTTCTTTATAATCGTTCATGTCCAAGGGACCAATAATTATTCAAAGTTTTACATCGGTCGGAAGGCTTGACGCGGTGATCGCTAGTGTTTGTCTTACCACAAGTTCAGCTTTGGTTTGCTCTTTAATGGCAACTTCTAGAAAGACTAAGACAAGCACATAAGATGTTTCACCTGGCGTATCCGATGATGAGACTGCCGAACACTGTGCCGATACCGGCACCAGACCCGGCCACGCCCACGGTGGCGGCTCCGGCTCCGATGAACTTAGCGGCGGTGTCGATGTCGCGGCTCACCGCGCTCGTCTGGAAGCCCCGCAGCGCCACCTGCTGCTGGGAGGCCAGGAATGAGGGAGTCTGGGGAGACAACCAATCCCTGGTTAGCAGCACTACGGTGACAGCTACACTCTGCCTATTGATGTGTTAGCATCATCCTCTAGACCGGTGGGTCCCAAAATATTTTTACTAATGTACACCCTCTAAGAGATTTTTTTTAGTACACATTTATAGTTTTAAGTAAATTGATATGCTCTTATTGGAAGGATTTACTATGTTACTATTCAGATTTACTATATTGAATTAAGGGGGTATTCATTCATTTTCTTGAGGTGGCATTATTTTACAATTGTTCATAATCAATATGACAAGACTTTTTTGTTCATGTTCCAAGTACACTCTGCAATCCTTCAAAGTACCCCTAGAGGGACATGTACTCCTATTTTAAGGTGTGCCTGACCTCTAGTCTTTGGTCTGATCATTCTTGTGACCAACTTTTTAAAAGTTTGATGCATCCGCGTTGCCACACATCGGTTTCCCAGTGAAGTAGTTAGTAGTTTGCACGTAGCTCATAGGCTGCTTGTGGCTCATTAAGGATGAGCCATAATCAGCCTAATGACATCATATATACTAGACCTTTACCCTAAAATTATATTGAATATCTATAGCTATTAACCAATTAACTAGCAATCTCCAATGACCCCATATGCATATCATGAAGTGGGGAACAGTGCATTACACTACACTGTATTATACAAGCCCACTGTTAACGTTCTGATCACCAGCGTATCTGCCCAGGGTGGGGTACCACTCACCTCCACACTGCCACCATCGCGTCCTGACACCACACTAGCAGAGAGGGGTCTGTAGAGGGCACGGGCACCAGCACGCAACTGTACTCAGGAAACACACCATCAGGGAGCTTGAATTATGGATTATTATTGATTATTACTCCCTGGGGAAATTGTTTGTTAGAAGTGCACAGATCAAGATAATAGAAGTAAAAATAGAAGCACATGAAGTCAATATGGAAACATGTCTGTACATAGAAGACACAGTAAAACAGGACCAGGTGATAACAATGTGTTATTAAACACAATGTACAAACACACATACAAATGAATAGATTGATTTGAGACTAAAAGATTAAAAGTCACATGAATAGTTATTGTCGTCGATCAACACATTGAGACATTGGATCTCATGATGAATACCATCTACCAAATACGATCACCTTGTCAAACGGGCTCAAGTGTCTCAAGTGTGATAACAGAGGGAATGGACTCAATGTATTCATTTGGGCTCCTCAGATTAACTGTTCCAGAGCGTAGAACAGAGAAAGCTCTCTCTGTTGTTAGAAGGACAACAGAGACCACAAACTAGAGACTCAGGGCCATGACCTTTGACCTAGCATAGGGTGAGAAAAGGAGGGCAGTGAAGGGGTCAAGCCCATGTCTGGTCTTAAAGGTTATTCATCAGCTTTAAAACATTAGTCCTCAACATGACACACAGCCAGTGGAAAAGATGCAACATCAGCATGTATAGTTATATTTAATAGGAGGTAAAATACAGATAACTGCTGGTATACAGGAAGCTATAGTAGTCAAGGGCAGTTTCAATATTCCAACTCAGCAGCTAATATATAAAAGACTTGCTGGCTGCATGTCTTACAGTAGCAAAACACGAGCAGACATCTGCTCATGTGTTCAGGGTTTGAGTCCTGCACATAGAGGACAGTCGTGCTGCTAGCTGTGGACTTGACATTGGTGGATAACTGAAGTTGATAGAGGGCAGCATGCTATTACATAAGATGTGGCTTCAAGTCGTAGACCAAAGTCCCAACATTTCATTTGAGAAAGACAACCAGAGCAGGCTCGACTGTTCTTCATTAAAGACGTTAATTTAGTGACTTCTACTCACCAGTGAAGGCGTGGAGACGAATTTAGCACAGGCGTACATATTGATGGGATAAAGTGGTCCAATACACAGACACGACTTGGTATTAATCTGTGGTGAGAACAAGAGAAAACATGTTAGATTACATGTTACATGTTTTAACATTACAGCAAAGACAGGGAGCCAAACTAAGGTCATGTCTGCCGACATATAAAGGAACATTTCACCAATAAACACGGAAAAATAAGTAGACATATATATTCAACAACGGAACATCATCCCTTAGACGACATTAGTCATCGTTTTTTGACTGTGACAAGACCCAGAAATTGTGATTTAAGGAAGAAAAGCATCAGAGAGATGTCGCTCCTACCTGACTGCAGCAGAGGTCGGACGGTAGAGGATTGCGCAGACGCAAGACAAAAGACAACTTCCGGGTTTAAAGCGGCACAGCTCAGCCAATCAGCGCGTCTCTTTCATTCAGCTGGCAGCCAGTTGTTTTTACGTCGACACAGCTCAGCCAATCAGCGCGTCTCTTTCATTCAGCTGTCATCCAGTTGTTTTTCGATAAGGAATAAATAGTTAGTTCATACGTTGTTCATGTCTTGAGGAATAAACGTTCATTTTTCAGCGTGAAATCAAGTGTGGAGAGTGTGGAGAAATATTTTAGGATCATAATTCCCGGGCTAATTATGAATTAGGTATTTAGCCATATTTATCTATTAATCTTTTCATGAATGTATTATTTTATTTTAATAATAATTTTAAACGTATTTACTCCACGGGCCACAAAGGTTTTTACGTAGATGTTTATATCCTCACTCACCATAATAACGACAATGAAAAACTCCCTAACACCAGGAGGAAACCTTGAACAGGAGCACAGAGAGAGATCCCTCCTCCCAATGGGTGTCATAATGTAGACACACATCGAGCCACCAGGGGGCAGCAACACATCGTTGAGTTTCACCCGTGAGCGTCTTTAGCGCCTGTCTGCTGTTTCAGTACTTGTTTCAAATGTAAACTACCTGCCATTCAGGCTATAGCTTTATATGTCTCAATAGTCAACAATAAAGGGTTAGTATATGGGCCACAAAGAGTCTGAATGGAGCGTCGATTTATTTTTGATGATCGATTTATTATTATTATTATTATTATTATTATTATTATTATTATTATTATTATTAGTAGTAGTAGTAGTAGTAGTAGTAGTAGCAGTAGTAGTAGTAGTAGTAGTAGTGTGATTGTGATTATTATTAGTATTAGTATTATTGATATTATTGATATCATTGATATTGTTATTATTATTATTGTTATTATTATTGTTGTTGTTGTTGTTGCTGTTGTTGTTGTTGTTGTTGTTGTTGTTGTTGTTGGTATTATTATGTGTTTCAATTATGAATTAAAATAAACCCCATCCCACCCAGATGGAATACACGTAAATTGCAAAAATATTAGTAAAACATTTCCTGTGAGATAAAGCATCTCTCTGTCTACCTGCTAAATGTTCTCCTGGCTGAGAGACGGGGAGATTCCTCTACCGCCTCCGCATCTCCTTCCAGTCATCCCTCCCTCCTCCTCTCTCCTCCTCCCCCTCCCCTGCCGTTATGATGTGACCGTTACGCACGGCTATAATAAGCCAGGACGTGATTCTCCGGGGCGAATCCTCCCTGCGACGTCACTCCCGGTGCTTCATAAATAGAGCGGGCAGGACTCCTCTCCAACTCAAATCACAGAGGATTATACCGAACGAGTTCAGCCTGCTCTTGGATATTTTAACAGGACTACTGCTACTAGAAGCCACATCAAGTAAGTTCAACATTATCCGTCGTTGTGATGTTGTAGTTTAAATTCACCCGAAGAAAAAGATAATTGTTACGTGGCGTTTTATTTTCTGATGTTTTAACGCGTGCTTGGGGCATCTCTCCACAGCCTTGAGTCGACCATGACTTTGAACAAGGGGGATAAACTGCGGAACATGGAGAGGAGGCGAGGAAGCGCGCCCTTCCCGGTGCACCTACCCAACCTCCACCGGCGCAGCATGCCCGTGGACGACCGCGACCTGCGCGCCTCCATGCCCCCGAGCCAGGCGGACGAGGTGTCCAACCTGCTGCGCTGCACCTCCTCCTACTCCTCTCCCGGGGAGCCCCACCGGGACAGCTGCGTGTCCGACTCCTCCGACTCGGTGATCTCGTCCGGCAGCGACGCCGAGAACCAAGTGTACAAGGTGGTCCTGCTGGGGGAACACGGCGTGGGCAAGTCCAGCCTGGCGCGCATCTTCGGCGGCGTGGAGGAGGCTCACGACTCCGAGGAAGCAGGTGAGATGATGATGAAGATGATGATGGTGGTGGTGGTGGTGGTGTCGCCGATTACTCATAAAGACTATTGGAGTTGGCTATTGGAGATGACGAAGATGGAGGCGCTGTGTGATTCTTATAAACCAAATTTGTAATCATGAATAAACGACCTCATGATCAATAACAAACTAATGATGAATACAACTAATCATCAATTCCCCAAACCGTATTATCTCCGAACGCAACTTAAGCACAAACCTTAAACACGTCGTGTTGTCTAATCTGTTTGTACGGAAACAGAGCGGACGGCATCGATTTGTTCTGTGCCTTTGTGGACCTTCACTGTTGTGTGTGTCCAGGCCATTACAGATCCATTAATGGAGCCAATGTGGAGAACACATTTATAGTCAATAACTGATGATAGAGATAGAGCCACATGGGTCTACTTACCGCACATGTCCTATTGACTCTTCTCTCCAAAACTCACTGCATTCCGATGTATTTACTGCATATTAATTTAAATTCACTGCATTCTAATCTGTTTACTGCGTATTCATTTCAATTCACTGCATTCTAATCTGTTTACTGCGTATTCATTTCAATTCACTGCATTCTAATGTATTTACTGTATATTCATTTTAATTCACTGCATTCTAATGTATTTACTGTATATTCATTTTAATTCACTGCATATTCATATATTCAGTGCATATTCGCTGTACATTAATTAAAACTCCACCTGTTTCCTCCTCGTCAGGAAACACCTATGACAGATCAGTGATGGTGGATGAGGACGAGGCGTCCATCTTGTTGTATGACGTGTGGGAACAGGTGAGAACCAGGAGCCAGACATATATGGGAAACTCCAACGTTATTATTATTATTATTATAGTTATTGTTACGATATGGCGTTTCCCAGAGTGACGTGTGCAGTGACGTGTTCCGTGTCTCTGTTTCCAGGACAACAGTGCCTGGCTGAAGGAGCAGTGTATGAAGATGGGAGACGCCTACATCATCGTCTACTCCGTGACGGACAAGTCGAGCTTCGAGAAGGCGTCGGAGCTGCGTATACAGCTGCGCCGTGCCCGCCAGTCAGAAAACATTCCCATAATCCTCGTGGGCAACAAGAGTGACCTGGTGCGCTCCAGAGAGGTGTCTAAAGATGGTGAGTTGTAGTCACACGCATGCGTCTGTGTGGTTGAGTTTATTTATAACATGCTCTTTATCGCTTAACTCGCGGGATCACGATGGATGTGAACCACCTGACTCCTCCTGAGGGTGAGAGAGTGGGGGTGAGGGTGAGAGAGTGTTTGAGGTGAGGGTGAGAGAGTGGGTGAGGGTGAGAGAGTGGGCGAGGGTTAGAAAGTGGGTGAGGGTGAGAGAGTGGGTGAGGGTGAGAGTGGGTGAGGGTGAGGGTTAGAGAGTGGGTGAGGGTTAGAGAGTGGGTGAGGGTGAGGGTTAGAGAGTGGGTGAGGGTTAGAGAGTGGTAGCCAGGATATCCACCACGATGAAAAGCATATTGATCCGACATGGTTCCTTATTGAGGGGCTAAACACCGGTAGCTAAACCATGTGAACTACAAGTGTAGGTGGTCTTTATACATCATGTCCAAATATGTCTTCCACAACAGGCAAAGAGATCAACTTACAGACTTTTATAGTGGTCACCGTTGTTTAGTGTGGGC
The DNA here is from genome assembly GCA_900302375.1 of Bathygadus melanobranchus. Taxonomy (NCBI): domain Eukaryota; kingdom Metazoa; phylum Chordata; class Actinopteri; order Gadiformes; family Macrouridae; genus Bathygadus; species Bathygadus melanobranchus. Next base: position 10,231 of record OMKP01026439.1, read on the forward strand.
CATGGTTTACATTTGCGACTTAAAAGTGAGGAGTTTATTCCCCCTTGGGTGTTAAAACACCTGCCTCTCTGACCTCTGAGCCCTGACCTGTCCTGTCTCCTCCCGTCCCACAGAGGGCAGTGCGTGCGCCGTGGTCTTCGACTGCAAGTTCATCGAGACGTCGGCCTCGCTGCACCATAATGTGCTGGACCTGTTCCAGGGCATCGTGCGGCAGATCCGGCTGCGTCGCGACACCAAGGAGGAGAACGCACGGCGCATGGCCAACTGCAAGAGACGCGAGAGCATCAGCAAGAAGGCCAAGCGTTTCCTGGGTCGCATGGTCGCACGCAAGAACAAGAAGATGGCCTTCAGGCAGAAGTCCAAGTCCTGCCACGACCTCTCCGTGCTCTGAGGGGGGAGGAAGGGGACGCAGGAGACCAAGACCAGAAGCTGTGTGTGTGTGTGTGTTTTAACACTAACACTTAATGGACTAGCGTCGCTGTACAGAAATGCAATATATATTTTTTATTTTTTATTAGAAATGAAACACAAGGGCAGACAGTGGACCCGTGCGACTGAGAATATTCAGGCCACGGCAAGAGGAATAATACGCATGTTGTTGATTTTTATTTATTATTATTATTATTATTATTATTATTTGATGGCTATCATTTTGTTCTGTCTGCCTTAAATGATTGGCTGCCATCATACGGTGTGTCTCGTATGTATGGGGAACACACAGTTTGGAAGTATTGCCCGAGGTTCCACTCTGTGACAACGTGTGTGTATATAAACGCTATTCTGAGTGATGGTGAATGGAAAATGTGTTGTCCAAGGCACCCTGTGCCAGATCTCAAAGGTTGCATTTCTGGAGTCCGGTCTACTGGATGTGTGGTGTGCAGGTTCACACCGAGTCAGGACTAGGGACAAGTCTATCCTAAGTTGCTCTATGATATTTGTGTTGTTTTTTTAAGATTGTTAAATGAATGAGTGACAGCAATAAACAGATGTTGGTTGTGTGATGCATAAGGTTACTTTGAAATGATTGTTTACATTTGTTTATTTTGCAATAAAACGTCAAATCCAACTTCTCATCTCTCTGGTTTTATGTGCCTGGGGGGTTGTCTGGTTCAGAACACAAAGTGACACGGAGGGATTTATTTTAAGCTTTTAATGGTCTCATGAATTTTCATTGATGAGATTGTATCAGTGGACTGGAGGCGTTCTGCCCACCTGCTCACAGGAAGGTACCGCGGGTAGTTAGGCAGCTCTGGCTGAAAGTTAACCATTAACCCCCTGGGAACGACAAGAACACAGTTTTCCACAGCAATTTAAACTCTTGTCACACCTCTGCCGGGCCACAAACACTTTACTGACATTTCAGAGGCAGAGGAAAGTAGGAGCCAGTTGTGTGAGAGTTGAGTCTCTGCTAACATCACTTGTCCAGATGTAACGGACGTCAATATTACCAGGCAGACAAAAACACCTGCACCTGATACTCTGGTATGTATTACTGTGTATTATTATTATTATTATTATTATTATTATTATTATTATTATTACCTTAATGCTAAACTCACTGTTTAGCAGATTCAAGCATTTCCACTGTAGGCCTCCTGTTACTCAGATTGGTTTGTGTTTCTCATTTTTACAGTATTCTAAATTTGTATATTCCGCCGAATAACCAACTGATTTCTCACATTTTTCTAGAAGAAGTTTCTAGAAGATAAACACTTTATAATTTATAACACGTTGTTTGTTTGAAATACTAGTGTTTGTTGTTGTAATGTGTGTTGTGCCAGTTAGTGGACAGTCAGGCCTTTGGTTGAAAAATAAACAATGTTAAATAAAACTAAAACTTCTGTAGTGAATCAGTAACAAAACATATCCTGTTAGAACAAAACATATCACAGATGTTTCATGTGTAACTTTTAAACTTGTAGGGGTTAATGGCTACCCAGCATACTCTACCGATGTTCATCAGAGCTCTCACAGTAAGATATTCTGTTTTATTTTAGGTCATTATTAAATTCATTATTAGACCACTGTCCTCTTGTTTACTGAGCGTTTGTTGTGTTCGATAGCTGTGGATGCTCCATGTCATCACACCCTGCTCTGGAGCCAACCTTAAAATAGGAATCCCAGAAAACTACGATGGAATCTTCCCATGGTATCTGTCCAAGGTAACATGGACTTATTATGCATTTACAATTCATGAAAGAAAGTGTAAAATCCAATATGTTGATGATGATATATATAGAGGCCAGAAGTGTTAACTATATATATACTTTAAAATAAAGGGTCGCATGTAACTTAAGAGAACGTAAGATTTAAGAGTTTATTCCAGAGTATAGAGTTAGAAATGTCACAGTCATCCATCAGCTATTAGTGAGTGAAATGTGCTGTGAGAAGATCCATGTCACTAACCCTTTGTATGACAACGTACATGTTAGACCGCACCTGACCAATCAGGGTATCTCTTCCGTGATTGGTTCAGAGGTAATCCATCTTGCGAGAGGTAGCAGAGAGGGAGGGGATGGTTTGTTTGGTTGTTTCCAGTCTTTACTGCTCTCACTCTCTTTATAATCTCAAATATTACTTACAGCACCTTTAATTATTCGATATATATATATATATATTACGGTTATTGCAATTGGTGATCAGGTGTTTCACCAGGGTAGTCAGGTGTTTTGGTGTTTCACCAGGGTGGTCAGGTGTTTCACCAGGGTGGTCAGGTGGTTCACCAGGGTGGTCAGATGGTTCACCAGGGTAGTCAGGTGTTTCACCAGGGTAGTCAGGTGGTTCACCAGGGTAGTCAGGTGGTTCACCAGGGTGGTCAGGTGGTTCACCAGGTGGTTCACCAGGGTAGTCAGGTGGTTCACCAGGGTAGTCAGGTGGTTCACCAGGGTGGTCAGGTGGTTCACCAGGTGGTTCACCAGGGTAGTCAGGTGGTTCACCAGGGTAGTCAGGTGGTTCACCAGGGTGGTCAGGAGGTTAACTAGGGTGGTCAGGTGGTTCACCAGGGTGGTCAGGTGGTTCACCAGGGTAGTCAGGTGGTTCACAAGGGTGGTCAGGTGGTTCACCAGGGTGGTCAGGTGGTTCACCAGGGTAGTCAGGTGTTTCACCAGGGTAGTCAGGTGGTTCACCAGGGTGGTCAGGTGGTTCACCAGGGTTCACCAGTAGTGTGTCTCCAGCTCCCCAGTCTCACCACCAACTACAGTGAGCTTCTGATCCGGGGGGACGACGAGGCGATATTCGGGGTAGATGCAGCCTTCCTGTATGCTCTGAAGCCCCTGGACCGGGAGAAGCAGCCATCCTACTCTCTACAGGTGAGACACCTGTCCCCATTACTCTCTCTACAGGTGAGACACCTGTCCTCATTACTCTCTCTACAGGTGAGATACCTGTCCTCATTACTCTCTCTACGGGTGAGACACCTGTCCTCATTACTCTCTCTACAGGTGAGACACCTGTCCTCATTACTCTCTCTACAGGTGAGACCTGTCCTCATTACTCTCTACAGGTGAGACACCTGTCCTCATTACTCTCTCTACAGGTGAGACACCTGTCCTCATTACTCTCTCTACAGGTGAGATACCTGTCCTCATTACTCTCTCTACAGGTGAGACACCTGTCCTCATTACTCTCTACAGGTGAGACACCTGTCCTCATTACTCTCTCTACAGGTGAGACACCTGTCCTCATTACTCTCTCTACAGGTGAGACACCTGTCCTCATTACTCTCTCTACAGGTGAGACACCTGTCCTCATT